>PVJN01024016.1:0-31618 GCA_004026805.1 Lasiurus borealis | reverse complement strand
CATGTATGAGACACGTGCATATTTATTTACTGCAAACTTACATCAACCATGACAGCAAGTGCTTTGTTATGATGCTGAAAGTCTGAGTGAAACATCTCATCTTGTAACCATTTAGCCACACAGCTAGACATTTGAGTTTTTAGTTGCTCGATGTATTCATCCCTTGGAGTAGTAAAATTCCACTTCAGCACCTAAAAAATACCAGTGAAGAGAGGCTGAAAGGGGTTCAACCGAAATGAGGTCAAGAACTCTATTTAAAGCAGTTACTGGAATCAATTTAATAGAATATTTTAAAATTTAACCATGCCGAAACCGGTTTGGCTCAGTGGACTGAAGGGTCCCAGGTTCGACTGCGGTCAAGGGCATGTTCATTGGTTGCGGACACATCCCCAGTAGAGGGTGTGCAGGAGGCAGCTGATTGATGTCTTTCTCTCATCGATGTTTCTAACTTTCTGTCCCTCTTCCCTTCTTCTCTGTGAAAAATCCATAAAAATAAACAAGTAAATAAAATTTCACTAGATTAATTTGTAATGAAAATGTATTCACAAGCTGTCATAAGATGTTTAACTCTGAAAATCACCTAGAAATAGAATTTTGGCAATTTTTATTTTCTAGAAAAATCAATGCTCTATTATTAATTTCTGTTATAACAATTTCTATTGGTACAACATTAATAAAGGGAAAAATGAAAATATTTATAAAAAATTTAAATGTACATAGCATTCTAGGGATTTAATGTAGATATACTCACATATGTGCACAAAGATCATGTTTTAGGGATATTTATGGTAATACAGTTTATAATAGTGAAACACTAGAAGGTTCAACAATAGTGAGTTGGGAATAAAGGTGCATAATATACGCTGCACCAATAAAAAGGATGAATTTATGTATGCAAATATGGAATGATCATTAAGATATTTCAAATATTTTTAAAAATATTCAGAACAAAGAGTAGGGCAAGTTTCCATTTGTGCAAAAGGAGGGCGATATATTTTTACACTTATGATTGTACAGGTATGGCATATTAATATTACTGGAGTAATACACACAAAAAAACTGGTAATATCCTTCCTGTGGAGGGAGACTGGAATGGGAGACATGCTTTTCATAGTACATTCTACATTTTTTGTACTGCTTGAATCTTTTTGAGAAAACAAAACTATTAAAAAAAAATTTAAACTAGTCAATAAAACCAGATCAAACTAGCCATATTTAGTTACTAGTCTGTCAAGGTATTAGGTACAAGAAGAATTAAGGGAGTAGTCTACTACAAATGTGTAGTTGATAAAAATCAATGAATACTTTCCATCTTTGATTCTAAACATTATAACTGCCCTAACAGGTTTGGTTCAGTGTGTAAAGCATCGTTCTGTGAACTGGAGGGTTCCAGGTTCAATTCTGGTCAAGGGCATGTACCTTGGTTGTGGGCACATGCCCAGTAGGGGGTGTGCAGGAGGCAGCTGATTGGTGTTTCTCTCTAATCGATGTTTCTAACTCTATCCTTTTCCTTCCTCTCTGTAAAATCAATAAAATATATTTTAAAAAATAAATAAAAATTACAACAACTTCTATTTCTTTCTATTTGGAGGAACATTAGGCAATAGCTCCATTCTAGTTTCTTCTGTGGGAATTAATGGTCCCATAAGGTAGTTTTATAGAAACCAGATATAATTTATAAAAAAAGATTCAGTTTATTAGTTATGAGTTTCAGACAGCAAAATTATTCTTGAACAAAACAAAACGAACAAGCCAAAAAATCCTGAGGAATCTTACTCCTATCTTACCTTTAATCCCTTTTCATCTTTTATTCTTTGCTCCTTCCCATTTGGAACAACAATAAAAATAGGACCGGATTTATCTTCATCCTCCTTTAAGCTGGTTTTGCTCGGCACTTTCTTTCCTTGTGCACCCTATAGCCATAGTTCAGGGGATATTGGTTAGACAGGCTACTGCTCCTTGGGAATACCATGTTGCTACCCAGTACAAAGGCACTACACAAACCAGAGCACCTCTGCACATTATATTCCACATGAAAGAAACCATAGAATCTTATACATACTGTGTTTCTGTTACACAGACAGATTTTTTAGAAATGTTTCTAATTAATATTCTTACATACTGTTCGTTAGTCCTTGGATTGGCATGTAATGTAGTTGGAAAAGCTATCTTATCTATCACTAGAGGCCTGGTGCGTGAAATTAGTGCATTTGAGGGGTGGGAGGAAGAGGAGGCCTCCCTCAAGCCCGGCCTGTGCCTCTCAAAGTCCGGACATTCCCTAAGGGGTCCTTGATTGGAGAGGGTGCAGGATGGCCTGAGGGACCCACCCCCCTCTGCCCCCATGCATGAAATCGTGCACTGGGCTACTAGTGTTTGTATAGAAAAGCCTAATGTGCAAAGTGTCCCCTCAAGAGTTCGATCGATTGCTATGACATGCGCTGACCACCAGGAGGCATGGAATGAAGAAGGCTCTGGCTGGCAGCTGGCAGCTGGCAGCCAGGGAAGGGAGGCCCTGGCTGGCAGCCAGCAGTCGCTAAGGACCCTACCTGTGCATAGATTTCGTACACTGGGCCTCTAGTAGGACTATAACTGAAGACCTTCTGAACCTATTTCTAGAGAAAGTTGCTAGAAACATTTTAAATACCTAAGTTACTACAGTAATTTTTAAAAATAACACAAGATGTGGAATATTTATTTAGATTGAAAGTAAATAATGAACACTCAGTATATATATTTAGGATAACATGAAACTGCTTTATAAACTGCAAAAGATGGAAATAAAAAATACAGTATTAAGAACCGAGTCAAGCCCTAGAATTTGATTCAGTGGATAAAGTGGCCTGAGGACTGAAGGGTCCCAGATTCAATTCCGGTCAAGGGCATGTGCCTGGTTGCAGGCTTGATCCCCAATAGGGGGTGTGTGCAGGAGGCAGCTGATCAATGATTCTCTCTCACTATTGATGTTTCTGTCTCTCTCTCCTTCTCCTTTTCTCTCTGAATCAATAAAAATATATTAAAAAAAAAAAGAGTCAAAAACACTTTAAATAAGCACCTGTTAAATCTGGGTTGAGGATAAGAAAAGAACAGCTTCATTGGATAGTGTACAAGATAATTACCCACTAAAGTGAATTCAATGAATTTAAAAGACCCACATGTAGAGAAGGAAAACAACTATAATATTTAGACCAATGGCCACAGAGCACCCATCTATATATAAAAATAGAGAAATATGCTAATGAACCAGGACGCCATAACGGGTTGACCTGACAGAAGGAGGCTGTGCACACAGCATTGGGGGCTAGGTGGCAGGGGCCTCTGTGTGCCTGTGCTGGGGGAGGGCCTGATCAGCAGCGGCCTCAGCTGCTTCAAGAGCTAGAGAGGGAGGCAGGGCCAAACTGGCAGTGGCTGTGGGTGCTGCAGGACCCAGGGAGCGAGGCAGGGCCAAACCAGCAGCAGCCGCAGCTGGTGCGAGGCCCAAGGGGGCGAGGCAGGGCTGGACCAGCAACTAGAAAGTGGGTGGCATGGCATGATTTTGAACTGCGTGCTGGGCTCCTAGTTCTATAATAAGCATGTAATAATAAATGTACTGGGTAGTAGTAAAACTGTTCCTAGTCAAATATTTTTCATCAGTTATATGAAGTTAATGACGGTTTTCCTATTTACATTTATTATTAATTTACTACTTATTGCCTAGTCCTGCAATTTTCTTTTTGAAAGTATTGATCAATACTCAAATATAGTGACAAACTCGGAATCTTGATATAGAATCTGATTACAATTCACTGTGATTAATAAAAAAATTAAATGAAAAGATACCCAAGGGATATTTCAAGTTGAGCATTTGAACACAGTTCTTTACATGGGTACTAAATGACTGGTGATGCATCAAAATAAGTCCCATTGATGCGGGGACAGAAAGTAGCCCTTGTACACTAATCAGAACACCTTCTGATTAATTAACTGGGTCAAATTTGAAGGAAGTTGATTACCTTCCTTTTCTCAAATCAAAGTCAACCTAAGTAGTTCTTCTGCCTGAGCTAATATGATTTTTCTCTCTTCATTACTGCAAATCTTCCCTAAAGATCTGCACGGCAGAAACCATTACAGCACATCTGGAAAGCAGAATGTCTCTGTTTTGGAGCCTTATTAAAAAATGAACCACAGAAATTTGTATAGATAAGTACTTTATAATTTGATAATATCAAGAGTGGTAGTGTTTTCTTTAATATATATATATATGACCTTGCCCTAATCAGTTTGGATCAGTGGATAGAGTGTCAGCCCATGGAGTGAAGGGTCTTGTGTTTGATTCCAGTCAAGGGCATGTAATCTGGTTGCAGGTTCCCTGGCCCTGGTGGAGGTTCATGTGGGAGGCAACCAATCAATGTTTCTCTCTGTCTCTATCTCTCCCTTCCACTCTCTCTAAAAATCAATGGAAAAATATCCTCAGGGGAAGATTAACAAAAAAACAAAACAAAACAAAAAATATGATCTTTCCTAGTAGAATGATTCAGTGTATAAAACAGATCTAAAAATAATTCTATATGTAAGTATGCCGAGTTAACATACCTTTGCTTTAGAGGAAACCCCTAGAGCTTTGGCCTTTTTTGGGTCAGGCTTGAGATCTACAGTGCTGGAAACAGAATCTTCTACAGGGGCTATGAGAAAAAAAGCATGTAATATAAATAAAAACTCTAATATCACTTTATTCTGGCAGGTTAAATATATAAGAACAAGAAAGCTTGCAATTTTAAATGTATCAATTTATAAAATATTTTCATTAGATTTTCCTCCAATCTTTTTTCTCTCTGAATTTTAAGCATAACCTCAAGAAATTCGACAAATTTACATACATCTTATCAATAGTTAACCTGCAGTTTTAAAACTATTTTCTAAATAGCAGTTAAAAAAAACCCTTTTTGCTAGTTTGATACTTCCTTAAGGGCAGAGCCTGTCATTTTTGATACTCAGTTATTTACTACATTGCAAGATTCCAATAACCAGTTTTACACATGTAAAATTTCCACGCATCACAATTTCTATCATAAAAAAAAAATCATTACTTTGTTTAAGCAATAAGTCTAGAAGATAAGTAGTTACAATTTAGAGTTTTATTTTACATGATGGAATTTTAACATCAGGATGAAGAAATCAATCTTTAATTTCCCTTGAAGACAATTAGTAAATATTAGAATGGACCAGTGCAGAGGAAGGAGAACTCATTTAGAAATGAGTAAATGGAGTTCTATGCTGGTTCAGGATTGGCTGTCTGTCTGGCCTTTTACAAGTCACTTAACCTTTTGGGTTTCCTCATGAGTTAATAAAAGGGATTAAACTAGATGGTCCCAATTCTCCCTCTAATTATAATATCTAATAACAGAAAACAGTTGTGGTAATCTTAAAAATAGGATGGACAGTTGCTTTCTGGAGTATTTCAATGAACTACTTCAAAACTCCTTTTTAGACTTGGGAACAAATCAATCATTTTTGTACTTTCAGCACAGTTCCTGGTGTAAAATAGGCACTTGAAAAATGTTTGTGAATGAAGTGATAAGGAGAGATGGTGGGAGGGGTTGAGATCTAAGCCATAAGAAATGTGATAAAAAAATGAAGGCTGGATTTTTTTTATAAGAGTTTCCTTGGGTTACTTCCCTCCCGTTTTAACTCTTGCAAAATAGTTACCTGAGGCAGGTTGAAATTTGGCTGGAGCTGACCCTCCCATTGGTTTGGAAGTTGCTTTAGCAGGTGCAGCAGGCTTGGCTGGCATATTAGCTTTGGCTTTCTCTAGCATGGCCAATACCTGATCTTTAGAAGTTGGCTAGGGAGATAATATAACAGAGGTCAGAGAACACAAAAGATACGCTCATATTATGCTTACTAATAGATCTGTCATCAAACAAACGTTACGAGTTCCCAGTTTTGAAATACCAATGAAGTAATAAGCACATAGTACAAGAGAAGTAACACACATTATGAAGTCACGCTAAATTAGCTACCATTCTAGAAGGCCACATTTTCATCCCTTCAGAGCCAGTGGGTTCTTGAGAAGTTCTACACTACTAAATATTTTATTTTTGCTCTCACTGGGATTTCAAATTGAAACTCCTAGGAGGTAATATAATCTCTTGCCTATATAAATTCATGTTCAATATTTTTCTAATGGTTTTTAACAGCAGCAGCAAGAAGTAATACCTTTAGTTTCCCCGTAGCCTTGGCCATTTTCTCATATCCTAAGTGCATCATGAAGAATGGCAAGGCATCTTGGGCCTTCTTTCGCACATCTCCATTGCGATCCTCTAAGCAGGAGTAGAGATGGGGAACACACAGGATAAGGTCTGTGGGGGTGGAACGAAGGGTCGGCAGTTTCTCAGCCAGCCAGCCTAAAAGCTGCCAAAAGAAATAAAAGACTAGTTACACACTTCAAGTGAAATACTGTTTTTATGATCTCAGGTTTAAGTATTTCATCAGAACCAAACACCGAATTAGTTCTCACACTACAACTTTCCAATATGAAATCAGTAATTTTCATTGTTTAAGAACTGTGCTATATTTAAATAATATGTGCCATATTATCTAATAATAATAATAATCTTCCTTAAGGACACAATTCTTTGGACCATACTTGGACATCAAATTATAAAGCTTTCATAGTTCTTTATATATATAATATACTAGTGGCTGGGTGCACTTTTGTGCACTGGGGGAAGAAGGGACGTGGTCCCCCTCAGCCAAGCCTGTGCCCTCTCACAGTCTGGGACCCCTTGGGGGGTCCAGTAAGGGATCCTTAGCACTGCTGTGAAGGCAGGAGAGGCTATCACCTCTGCGCTTGCCAGCTGTGAGTTTGGTTTCTGACCGAGAGGTGCTCCCCATGTGGGGGTGGTCTGACCACCAGGGGGCAGCTCCTACATTGAGTGTCTGCCTCCTGGTCTTCAGTGCACATCACAGCGATTGATTGTTCTGCCATTCGGTTAATTTACATATTATGCTTTTATTATATAGGCTATGTATTTTTATTGACTTCAGAGAGGAAGAGAGGTGGAGAGAGATAGAAACATCAATGATATGAAAAAAAATCATTGATTGGCTGCCTCCTGCAAACAACACACTGGAGATCGAGCCTGCAACCCGGGCATGTGCCCTTGACCAGAATCGAACCTGGGACCTTTCAGTCCACAGCCAATGCTCTATCCACTGGCTAAAGCTTCTTAATATATTTTAAAGATGAAAAGTTTCCACTTATCTTTTGTTTGTTTTTTATTTCTAAGAACTATGCAGCTAGAAAAGACACACAATTTATTTAACCATAAAATGACAAGATCTACCAGGGCTCCTGTTTTCAGCCTTACATTGATAGTTGCACTCTATACTTCTAAAATAATTTGTATCTATATTTACTTTTAGTTGAAAGTTTTATTGAGATGATTATAGATTCATATAGAGTTATAAGAAATAATGCAGGGAGATTCCATGTGCCCTTTACTAAATTTCCTCTCAAGTAGCACTTTATAAAACTACTAGAGGCCCGGTGCACAAAATTCATGCATGGGGTGTGGGAGAGTTGGGGTTCCCTCAGTCCAACCTGCACCCTCTCCAATCTGGGACTTCTTGGGGGATATCTGACTGCCAGTTTAGGCCCGATCCTAAACTGGCAATCGGACATCCCTCTCACAATCCTGGATTGCTGGCTCCTAATCGCTCACCTGCCTGCCTGCCTGGTTGCCCCGATTGCCCACCCACTGATTGCCCCTGCTTTGGCATGCCAGCCTGATTGCCCCTAACTGCCCCCCTGCTGGCCAGGTCATCCCCCACTTCTCCCCTCAGCTGGCTTGGTTACCTCTTACTGCCCGCCCCCTCCTCGCCAGCATGGTTGCCTCTAACTGCCCCTCCCCCTGCTGGCCTGGTCACCCCTAACTGCCCCCCCGCCCCCGCTGGCCAGGTCGCCCCTAACTACTCTCCACTGCCAGCCTGGTCACCTCCAACTACCCCTCTCTGCAGGCCTGGTCACCCCTCACAGCCCCCTGCCAGCCTGGTCACCCCACGCAGACTGCTTTTCAGTGGTTTGGTTGTCTCTCACTACCCCTGCTGCCAACCTGGTCGCCTCACCCAGCCTGCTTGTTCAGTCGTTTGGGTGTCCCTCACTAACTCTCCTGCTGGCCTGGTCATAAGCATATTGTGAGGGCACGATGGTCAATTTGCACATTACCTCTTTATTATATAGGAGGATTACTAGAGTATCACAACCAGGAAATTGGCATTGATACAAGCCACTGATATTAGTTTTAGTTTTTCTCACATGTGTATGTGTGCATATTCTTTCTTTTTTTTTTTAAATATATCTGATTTTTTACAAAGAGGAAGGGAGAGGGATAGAGTTAGAAACATTGATCAGCTGCCTCCTGCTCATCTGCTATTGGGGATGTGCCCACAACTAAGGTATATGCCCTTGACTGGATCGAACTTGTGACTTTTCAATCCACAGGCAGACACTCTATCCACTGAGCCAAACCCAACTGCAATGAACCCCAGTGTTGGGCGAGACCCTCCCCACTTTCTAGTAACCATTAATCTGTTTTCTATATCTAAAATTTTGTCATTTCAAACATGTTTTATATAAATGGAAGCAAACAATATGTAACTGGGGTTGATTTTTGTTACTTAGCATAATTCCTTGAAGTATCTAAAGTGTTGTATGCATCAATAACTTTTTTTTTTATTGCTAAATAATATTAAACATATGGACATAGAACAGTTTAACCATTCACTATTGAAGTTTGAGTTTTAAACATTCTTTATATATTTATCAGTTTGCAAATATTTTCTCCTACTCTTCTTCACATATTCTTTTGCATAGTAAAAGTTCTTAATTAGTAATATGCATCCTGTATTTGTTTTGTTAAATTTGTATATCTAAAGATTTTTTTCTTTACAGTGATTATAAATGGTATTAGGTTTTTAATTTGTTTCCACATGTTCATTGTATTATAAAGAAATGTGACTGATTGTTGTACATTGATTTTGTATCCTAAAATCTTACTAAACATTGTTTCTAGTTTACTTATATATTCCTTTGTAGACAATCATGTTATCTGCAGTTAAAGATAAATTTATTCTTTATCCAATCTGTAAGATTTTTGTTTTTCTTGCTTTATTGCAGTAACTGAAACTTGCAAGACTCTGCCTAAACAATAGTAGTGAAAGTGAACATTCTTGTTTTGTTCCTGATCTTAGAGGAAAGCATCCAGGCTTTCACCATTAAATGTGGTATTTTATGTAGAGGTTTTTGTAAGTGCTCTTTATCTAGTTCAGGTAATTCTCCTCTTGTATTACTCACTTGAGTTTTTTTTTTTTTTTTTAATGAATAGGTGTTGGATTTTCTCGAATCTCTTTTTATGTCAAATAATATGACCTTATGATTTTCTTTATTTAGTCTGTTGATATTACATTATGGATTTTTGAATGTTAACTCCATTTTTATGTCCTGATTAAAACCTCTTACTTTACTATTTAAGAGTGATAGAAAAGAGAAAATTTTACAAAAAAGCTAGCCCAGTGGTTGGCAAACTGCGGCTCGCAAGCCACATGTGGCTCTTTGGCCCCTTGAGTGTGGCTCTTCCACAAAATACCACGGCCTGGGCATGTGTATTTTGAAGAAGTGGTGTTAGAAGAATTCTAAGTTTAAAACATTTGTCTCTCAAAAGAAATTTCAATCGTTGTACTGTTGATATTTGGTTCTATTGACTAATGAGTTTGCTGACCACTGGGCTAGTCCTTTAAAGGTTTTATTAAAGCACATGAAAGGGGGGGGGGGAGAAACATGAGTACAAAAGCTCAAGGAATTTGCCTTCATTATATTAACTGTTTTATAATGAAATACATTATAGCACATGTATATTTATTAGGAAGGTCCAAGCCTCTTAGGTAAAAGACGTCATTAAGGCAGTTGATATATCTTGTACTAACCTCTTGCCTCAGGAAAGGATTTTCCCTTTTGAGCTCTTCAGAAAGATCTTCTCCCTCCAGCCATTCCTTCATGCCAGTCTGTTCTGCCCAAGCATTCACAGTCGCTAGGGCAGCAGCTCGAACATTGTTCTGAATGGAGGAGAGAATTAGTAAAAATAACATTGACTATGGGTTGGAGGAAGTAGGAAGTGAAAAGCTTATTTCTCTGTGAACATGAACATGGAGGTTTCTCTAAGGTGCATATGAACATACTTGAAACCGTCTTCTCTGAAACATAATCTAGTTCTGTTTGTACTAAAACCCCAAATTACAATAGATACATAAAACTCCAACTTGTACAGATCGTGTAGTAAGTTAGCTAGGCAAAACAGTGACCTATGTGTAAAATATCATGTAAGGGGAACAAACTTTTTTAAAAATATACTTTTATTGGTTTCAGAAGGAAGAGGGAGAGAGATAGAAACATCAATGATGACAGAGAATCACTGATTGGCTGCCTCCTGTGTGCCTCCTATTGGGGACTGAGACTGCAACCCAGGCATGTGGGCCCTTGACTGGAATTGAATCCATAGGCTGATGCTCTATCCACTGAGCCAAATCCGCCAGAGCAGAACAAACTCTTTAGATTTTGTTTTCTGAACCTCTGGGTGCTCTTATGTTCATATTTATCTGCTAAAGAATGTAATTCTAAATGTCAGAGAATGCATAATGGTTACACTGAAATTACTAACAACTTTAACATTTATGTTTTTTTATTAACTTTTATTAATAGAATGAGTACTTATTGACACAAAAATATTAAAATAGCCCAATTTCTCACATTAAATGTATTATCTATTTATATAAAAGCCTAAGCGATCATCTGACCATTTACTGATAGCTATGATGCGCACTGAATACCAAGGGGCAGATGTTCAATGCACAGGCATGAAAACATGGTACAGATTGATGAATCTCAGAGGGAAGTGAGGAGGAGGGAGGACAGGAAGACATTAACTAAAGATTTTATATGTATACTAGAGGCTCAATGCACCGATTCATGCACTGGTGGGGTCCCTCAGCCTGGACTGCAGGGATTGGGCCAAAACTGACTGTCTGACATCTCCTGAGGGGTCCCAGATTGCGAGAGGGTGCAGGCCAGGTCGAAAGACCCCACCAATGCACAAATCCGTGCACCAAGCCTCTAGTACAAAAATAAAGACACATTCAAATACTCAATGTAAGTCTAAACATAAGAGGCTTACAACATTCAATGAAACTAAGTATCTTAATCAGTAGTTCAGAGAAATAAGGTAGAAAATAAATACATGATGCAAAAATTCATTTATTTAATTACTCTTTATACTGTTACTTTTAACAATGATGTTATAATCACAATAGCAATCATTTTTTGAGTGCAAACTATATAAAAGAGGTACAGGCATCTTAGTGCATTCTTATTTAATTCTGTAATAATCAAATTTCACAGATAACACTAAAGTCAAAAGATAAATAACTTACCTAAGTGTCACAAAGCAAGTAAGTGATATATCTGGTCATGTTAATACTGCCTGGGAGGTAAAAATGTTTACTATTTTCCTCCTAATATTCTCTTCTCTATATGTACCCTCACATGTAAGAAAAGATAATTATTCTTAGCTCTCGAGTGTGACTGGTTTATTCCAGATTGGAGCTCTATTGAGGAGTCAGGTTTACCTTGCTGTCTCCAAGGACTGTGATGATAGGAATGCCTAAATTCTTCACATGTTGCTTGATGTTTGGGCCCATAGCTACTGCCAATTGCTGGAGGATATTCAACGTCTGCTGCACCTGAGTGGAAAGAGCCAATACAATTCATGTTCAAATCATGAGCAAGCTAGTGCATAAAGTTTTACAAATCTACTGCTAAGAGAGAGAGAAATCAGCTCTTTATGAAATTAGCTTATGAATAATTTTTAGGTGGTGGCCACTGCTTTTATCATTAGTTCATAAAATTGAAGCATTAGTATTTTAGGCCATAGATTATACTGCTTCATAATTCTAAAGTAAAGCCTAGTTTATTAAAATCTTGACATAAAAATCCAAATTTAAAAAGTAGAAATTAAGCATGTTTATGTATAGTACAAGCAGTTTTATATAAAGATATTTAACATTAGAATACTGTAAAAAGCAAATCTGAGCTTCATAATAATTGAATTATAAACTTGCCATCTACCAGTATATCTTATGGCATACCTAAGAAATTAAAGAAAGCTATTTGTAGTCCATAGCAAGTAAAGTGACCATATATCTTTTTGCTGGCAATGAGTTCATTAAAAAGGAACCTACTGAAAGAAGAAGGGGACAAGAAATATAACAGGCATGTGTTCTACATACCAAGATTTTATTTGAATCATTGAGTCGACCCTTCAAAGCAGTTGGAAGTTCACCTATGTTCGGTTGAATAAATTTTGCTTCATTGATAATACCTGCCACTTCATCAAGACCTTCTTTCCTGATCTTCCAATTTTTGTCACCAATCTTAGATACCAACTCTGAAGTAATTTTATCACTGAAAAAAAGAGATAACATCTTAATTCCAGACTCTTAAAAAATAATGATGTCACAGAAGTACCTCTACCCGAAAAAGAGAAGGCACCAGATTAAAACTGCAGTATGTCCTGACTGATGTGGTACAGCAGGTTAGAGCGTTAGCCTGCACACAGAAGGATCTACAGTTGGATTCCTGAACGTACCTGGGCATGTGTGGGAGGCAACTAGTTCATGCATCTCTCATATAGATTTTTCTCTCTCTCCTTCTCCTCTTTCCTCCCTCCTCCCACTCTCTCTGAAAAGCAATGGAAAAAAATATCCTCTAGTGAGGATTAACAAAAAACCAAAAAATTTTCAGTATAATAAAACAAATAAACCGTTTCCTATAAACCAACCTTATTTCTGTCCTTGGTAAAAGATCCACAACATCATTGCCCCCATCATCTACTTCTTCTCCATCTTCTCCTTCATCTGTACCACTTGTACTGTTTTTGGAAATCCCTCTGGTTGGAGCAGGTGGGCTCTGGCCCTGCATCTACATCCAAAAAAATAAATCAGTGAGGCTAATGAACTTGATAAAGGACTGAGAGCAAACAAGCTGGAGAATGGTGCCTGTGTCAAAATTTCCTATTTCTTCCTAATACCTAATATTTACACAGTACATGTCTTAATTTCTATTTAGGTTCCAATTTTGAGACTACATGGCAAAATATATTTATATAAAACCTATCAGAATCTGACTTCTTAATCATGAGGCTGTCTTTTGACTTGTATGCCCAAGACATAATACAGCAAGTCTGCCAAAACTTAGCAATCTTCATTATAAAGTTTATTCAAGGAGGGACAATAATTTTTATTTAAAAGATGTTTTAATGTTATATTTAATGTACTTTTTCAATAGCTCATACATTCAAAATACTTGCAATCCCCAAGGTACAAAGGACATAAACGGGAAAACCTCACATCCTATACCATAGATACCCTGTTCTTTTCCTCATAGATAATCAAAGTTATTAGTTAGGAACTCTTCCTAGGGACATGTTATGCATATAAAAGCAAACATAATCATACTGTTTGTCCCAAAGAGTTAAAAGTTTAAAAATTTAACTAATATGAGCTTTCTGAAGTTCATCAATAGATTGTATAATTTGTGAAATCTTTACCTTGTCAAATTCTGCATCTATCTGGGATAGGAGAGCAGGCTTCTCATCTTCAAAGAACATTCGCAAAGAGGGACCAACATACAGGTACATTACACCAAGCAGGGTAATGGCAGAAGTCCTCACAGCCTGAGAGGCAGAACAAAAAGAATTTTCCAACTAACAGCAGAACTGCAAAGACGACTGTATGTTCTTATATATGCTGGTATATACTCACTGGGTTTGTTGCAGCAAGCGCTGTCTTCACATTGCTAATGAAAGCTTTCACATTCAATCTAGAAGAAATAACAACTAGAATTAAAACCAAACAAAACACTTAATAGCTTTATAAAGCCAGACTCTAGAAGTGACTTCCTTTGGATATGTCCTGGAATCTCACCTATTTGCTTTCTGTACTCAAAATTACATGCTATCTATATGCTAATCACTCCTAAATCCACTGTTGACTTCTCTCCTGAACTCGATCCAGATATCCAACTGCCTTTGTGACATTTCCACTTATACGTCTAGATGTTGCCTTACAACTGTCAAAACCAAATTCTAGATTGTAAAACCCTCAACCCTAAAACCTGTTCTTCACACAGTCTTTCCTACTATAGTAAAGAGCCACATCTATAGTTACATCTTTAGTTGCTCAGGTAATTCTTTTTTTTTTTTTTAATGTATTTTATTGATTTTTCAAAGAAAGTCAGAAACATCGATGAGAGAGAGACATCGATCAGCCGTCTCCTGTACGCCCCACACTGGGGATGTGCCCACAATCAATGTATATGCTCTTGATCGGAATTGAACCCAGGACCCTTCAGTCCCCAGGCTGACGCTCTATCCACTGAGCCAAACCAGTTTCGGCGCTCAGGTCATTCTTGACTCCAGAGTCATCCTGATATTCACTTCTCCCTTATGCCCACTCTCTAATCAGGTCTACTTTCAAAATATATTTTGAATCATAACACTTCCTCCTCCACAAACTATGTCCAAGCCACTGAAATTTCCTGACAGCATTATTCCAATAGCTTACTAAGTAATCTCCCTGCTTCTACCCTTGATCCTCTCTATCTGTTCTGACTATAGTCAGAATGATCCTGTTACTCTTCTGTTCGAAATCTTTTAAAGACTTCTAATTTCAAACTTTGAATCTCCAATATCAGTTTCTATTCATTCCCTCTACCCCAACATTCTTAGTGTCCTTATCATATGCTAGTTTTCAGTATTTTACACATTTTTCACAACAACCCTATGAGATACCATTTTAGCCTTTTATAGAAAGGTAAATTAGATCAAAAGAGGAACAGTCCCTTGCCCAAGGCTACAAAGCTGGAAAAGTAGCAGATTAGGGATATGATCCAATGGGATCTAGTTTCATATTCCATCTCCTGAATTACTAATCTCTTATCTGAAATTTTAGCTCATAGCTCTTCTGCAACCTCTTGCCTGGTAAGAGAGAAACATCAGTGTTTAGAGTCTAAACAGAGGCATTCAACTAAGTTTCTGCTGTATTAAAAACAAATTTTGAAGCCCTATATGACCTGGCTTCCTCTTCTTTTACTAATATTATTTCCTACCACTCTCCATGCTCTCATTTATTCCACTTTAGCTACATTCTAAGGAACAATCACCCCTTCCTATTTTTAAATGCTCGTACCTCAGGGTTTTTGCACTTGCTGTCCCTTGGTCTAGAATGTTCTCCCAGATTGTCTCAGCTAACTCATGTGCTCAAACATTGTTTCAGTATGGACTCTTGTTTGATCTAATAGTAAAGAACACCTTCCCAACTACAGTCAGATGATTCCACTTAACCCCTTAACCTGCATGTAAAAGGTCTAAGCTAAGCTATGATGCTCAGTAGGTTAGGCATATTTTTGACAGGATATTTTTAACTTACAAAGGGTTTACTGGATGTAACCACATCATAGATCAAAGAGTACCTGTATAGATTTTTGAGGAATAAATGTAGTTTTGTGGAATTTTAAAA
This sequence comes from Lasiurus borealis, assembly GCA_004026805.1. Classification (NCBI taxonomy): domain Eukaryota; kingdom Metazoa; phylum Chordata; class Mammalia; order Chiroptera; family Vespertilionidae; genus Lasiurus; species Lasiurus borealis. The sequence goes on along the minus strand of PVJN01024016.1, from coordinate 16,015 downwards.
TATATATATTTTTTACTGATTTCAGAGAGAGGAAGGGAAAAGGAAAGAGAGACAGAAACATTAAAAATGAGAGAAAAATCATAGACCAGCTGCCTCTTAACATGATTCCAACTGAGTCTACAACCTGGGCAGGTGCCCTGACCAGGAATTGAAACATGACTTCCTGGTTCATAGGTTCAACGCTCAAGCAGAGCCACACCAGCTGGGTTGTTTTATATAAATTAGATAACCCAGCTCTGGTGTTTCAGAAATAAGCAGAGATAGTTACAACAAATATAATCACTAGTCAGATATTGGCAAAAACACTTAATTATTTGGCACTGGATTTTTTTCTGACTTACCCAGAAAAACCAAATTCTTTTATTGCATTTGATAACCAATTCAGAGTTTCTGACTGATTCTTGGGATTCTTCTGAGAGAACGCCATTGACATAACCTGGAGTGGGAGAAAAACAAACAGATCTGTGTTTTCTCTGATATTTCTCAGAGAAATATAGCATGACATTAAAGCAGTAGATGAAACATAGTTCTGTGATGCTAAAACAACTGCAATAATGACTTTAGGAAGAAATACTTAACCTATACCAAGAAAAAGATAACTCTTGTTTACAACTTACTGACGACTGTTTACAACTTTTTTTTCGTTAATGATCACTATGAATTATGTTTTAAGAGAAAATCACTCTTATCTCTAAACAGACTACTCTTGACTAAAATAAAATTTATTATGCAACAGTGTATTATTAAAGGTAAAAAACACAGCATGTAAAACAGCTTTACCTGAGAAGACAAGACTAAGCTTAATTAAAATTTGAGACAAAATTGGGAAAACTGGGGGTAAGAGCTATGTCACTAACCTGTTCAGCTGTCCAGGGCAACATGCAAGCTTCGGCTATTGCTGTCATAGCTTCTTTTGCATTGTTCCCACATTTCACATCTCCAATCTTATCTACAAGGCCATCTAAGACAATCTGAGCTGATGTTTTGGAAAAATTTCCCTTCTGGGCAATTAAAGCAACTATATGAAGCTTCATCTGCATTACCTAAATAAGGATAAAGTTGTCATAAAGTTATGAATAAGCCAAAGATATTTATTTATGTACTTATTTCTATAGTAACAAAATTAAGACCAGCTGAGAACATGACAAAACTAAAATCAGACTTTTAAACAAAGAAAGCAAAATAAGTTTTGTCCTTTGTTAGCAATTAGAGTAGCTAAGTGAACAGCTAAGAGAAAAAAAAACAGCCCAAATCGGTTTGGCTCAGTGGATAGAGCATCAGCCTGCGGACTGAAAGGTCCCATGTTCGATTCCAGTCAGGGGCATGTATCTTGGTTTCAGGCACATCCTCAGTAGGGGTCGTGCAGGAGGCAGCTGATTGATGTCTCTCTCTCTTTGATGTTTCTAACTCTCTGTCCCTCTTCCTTCCTCTCTGTGAAAAATCAATAAAATATATTTAAAAAAAAAATCAAACCACTCAATGCTTTAAAATATTAACAACTACAGGCCCACTGCATGACTTTCGTGTACAGGGTGGGGGAGGGAAGAGGGAATTCTCAGCGTGGCCTGTGCCCTTTCACAGTCTGGGAGTCCTCAGGGGATATCCAACTGATGCCCATGGGGAGCGGGCCTAAGCCATTAGTTGGACATCCTTAGTGCTGCCACAGCGGTGGAGAGGCTCCTGCCACCGCCATTGTGCTCGCCAGCCATTAGGACTTCTGGCTGAGCAGCGCTCTCCCTGTGGGAGTGCACTGATCACCAGGGGAGCAACTACTGAGCGTCTGCTCCCTGGTAGTCAGTACACGTCATAGAGACTGGCTGTTCCGTCATTAGGTCTATTTGCATATTACCCTTTTATTATATAGGACTAAGGCCTAATGAATGAAAATTCTTGCAAGAGTAGGCCTTCCTTCCCCCAGCTGTGGGCACTGGCTTCGCTCTGGCACTCAGAACCCAGGCTGGCTTCCCCTAGGCCACCTGCAGGCACTCAGGACCCGGGCTGGTTTCCCTCTGGTCCTGGCTTTGTCAGGAAGGACATCCAGAATGATGTGTCTGATCTAATTAGCATATTACTCCTTTATTATTATAGATGTTACCACATAGAAATTTAATGAATTGAAACTTTTCATTTCTATAGTCCCCTTATAGTATTATTTCTATACTAGAGGCCTGGTGCAAGAAATTTGTACACAGATAGGGTCCCCAGGAAGGCAGAGGTCTGGAGCCATGTGCACGTGCACACAGAAGGGCTGCAGTGATTACCGAGGGACACTGAGACCCAGGGACTGCGTAGGGCAGGACTGATGGGAAGCCAAGGCTGTCTGATCAGTCCTGAGACTCTGCCCCATCCAACCTGAACACATAGGCTGTTGCAATTTTGCAAATCTTGTATCATAAGGCTGTCTCCAGCACAGTTCTTCCTGGGTAGACACAGCTGATCCTCACAACCAATTGGCTTGGAGGTCAATTCCCCCCAGTGATACCAACAACAATCAAGACTTAACTACAATAAAGCTGAACACACAGTCCATAAAGTGGTGCTCCAAGAGAGTCCACCTCAGGAAACTGGGGAGGCGGAGCTTCTGGGCCATATAGGACACCTACCACACAAAGCTACCCTATCAACCTATCAACTCAGCTAAGCAGTGCAAATGTGGAGACAAAGGAATAAATTACTAACGAAAGAAATGGAGCAAAACAAATGACTGGATATAGAGTTCAAAATCACGGTTATAAGGTTTTTCAAGAATTTCCTAGAAAAGATGGATAAACTTAGTGAGACCCAAGAGGAGATGAAAAAGGACCAACTAGAAATTAAACATAGACTGACTGAAATAAAACATATTATACAGAGACCTAACAACAGACTAGAGGAACACAAGAATCAAGTCAAAGATTTGAAATACAAAGAAGCAGAAAACACTCAACTGGAAAAGCAAAAAGCAAAAATAATCCAAAAATGTGAAGATAGTGTAAGGAGCCTTTGGGACAACTTCAAGCATACCAACATCCAAATTATGGGGGTGCCAGAAGAAGAGAGAGAGCAAGATACTGAAAACCTATTTGAAGAAATAATAACTGAAAACTTCCCCCACCTCATGAAAGAAATAGACTTGCAAGTCCAGGAAGCACACAGAACCCCAAACAAAAGGAATCCAAAGAGGACCACACCAACACACATCATAATTAAAATACCAAGAGCAAAAGACAAAGAGAGAATATTAAAAGCAGCAAGAGAAAAACAGTTAATTACCTACAAGGGAGCACCCATATGATTGTCAGCTGATTTCTCGACAAAAACTATGCAGGCCATAGGGTAGTGGCAAGAAATATTCAAAGTGATGAATAGCAAGAACCTACAACCAAAATTACTCTACCCAGCAAAGCTATCATTCAGAATTGAAGGGCAGATAAAGAGCTTCACAGATAAGAAAAAATTAAAGTTCATCAACACCAAACCAGTATTATATGAAATGCTGAAAGGTACTCTTTAAGAAGAGGAAGAAGAAGAAACAGGTAAAGATAAAAACTATCAACAACAAATACGTATCTATCAACAAGTGAATCTAAAAATCAAGTGAATTGAAAATCTGATGGACAGAATAAACTGGTGAATATAATAGAATCAGGGGCATAGAAAGGGAATTGTCTGACAGTTCTCAGGGGGAAAAGGGTAAGGAGGGTGCAGAGAGAGTCTGGACAAAAATTGTCCACCTATGGATGAGGACAATGAGGGGGAAGTAAGGGCAGAGGGTGGGGTGGGAGCCGGGTGAAGGAAAGCTATGGGGGGGGGGGAAGGAGGAACAAATGTAATAATCTAAAGAATAAAGATTTTTTAAATTTAAAAAAGTGGTATGAGGAACACATATGTAATACCTAAATCAATAGAGAAATTAAAAATAATAAATAAATAAAAATGAAAAAAAAAAGTGGTTCAAAGGGAAGAGGGCAGTTCGAAAACCCTTTGGCATAGAAAACTTTTGAGGAACTGGATAGTATGGAAGAAGTGCTATAACACAGTGCTAAGAAAACACAATGTGAGAGAGCTAAGGATCCCACAGAAAGAAAAGAGGTGGCAGAAGATAAGCTAAAAAGAGACTAACCACATGTCACAAATAGACCTGATAACCTAAAAAACTTATTTTTTTGCATGAGGTCTATGTATATCTAGAAGAAGAAAAGGAAATTCTTTTCCCATTTTCATTCCTGCTTCATTTCCCTATACTTTCCTTACACCCAACTCTTTAGACTAAATAACAGTATTATTAAATTTCATTTCTATAATCAAGTTAGTTAAATAGACTGTGTGGTAATTTTTCATTGGCTATGTAAATACTGCATTTATTTTTATTTTTTAAATATATTTGTATTGATTACAGAGAGGAAGGGAGAGAGAGAGAGATGGAAACATCAATAATGAGAGAGAATCATTGATCGGCTGCCTTCTGCACTTGCCCTATTGGGGATGGAGCCTGCAACCCTGGCTCGCTATGCCCTTGGCCAGAACCAAACCTGGGACCCTTCATTCTACAGGGTGACACTCTATCCACTGAGCAAAACCAGCTAGGGCTGCATTTATTTTTTATCCAAACAAATAAGAAAGCAATCTCACTGTTTATCCCTCCTTAGAATATATAAAGATTAGAGGACTTTGAAGCCTAAATAATGAGAAGAAAATACACACACACACACATATATATATGCATTTCACAAACAATACAATAAAAGACATTAAGTCTCTAGTGAAAAAATACCTGAAAATTAGTTTCTTTCCATCCAGGTTTCTTGGCCAGCATCCTCACTAATGCCTGGCATGGCATTTCAGTTCTGTCCATTAGTTCAACAGCCTTGAAGTAAAATTAGAGAATAAGAGTTAACAGATAATGGGTAATTCCAAGGGTACAGTATATAACAAATGGAAATGGGAATGAAGAGGTTTATAAGAGAGCTTATATAATTTCTCTTATAATGCTTTGTTTCTTAAGTTGTACTAGTATGTTTGGTATATGGCTGTTATAGTAATACCATTGAAACATTTTCCCCCCACATTTTAGGAATTTACAAATAATTTGCTTCAAGGAAAGTAATGGTGGTACAGTTTTCATTTGCCTAATGTGTGGCAGAAACTGCTTAATATTTTGACTTATTTGATTTTCCTAAAAACAGAAAAGTAGGGTAGGTTAGAAGTAGTTAAGTATTAAATTTCAAAGATGCACAAAAATTCAGGTCTAAACACAATATGCAGCAGATGCTGGACTTGAAGGCAAGTTTCCTGCCTCAAGTTTCAGTGCTTCCAATTTCTTCACACCCCTCCTCATCAGAATCACAGAGATATGCCAAAATGGACTACCATGCTCCTTTCTAACACAGACTTTTTGAGAGGAGTTTCTCACATCAAGTGGTAATGTCTGTTCCTCCAAGAATCATGACCACAAAGAGGGAAACAGAAATGGATTAGGGATGGTTTCAGTGGAGAGATCTGTTTCCCTACTGATATTAAAAAACAAATACCATAACATTAAAATTTATTTAAGCCTTATAATTCAGAATAAACCCAATTTTTTTGGTTAAGTACTAAGTTATGAGTTATAGAAAGTATAGGAAGCAGATGTTGAAAGATAAACACTACAAAGCTAAAAAATAAGTAACCCCACGCCTGCCTCATTTTTAGGTAAAACTCGAAACATATTCACTGGTTATAAAACACAGCAATAAGACAAGTCTTTCATTTTCAATTTCATCAGTTCTGTATAATATAGTTATTGTCACACTCAACTCATCCCTATGCACCTACCTTTTGGAACTCTTCCATACAGGCCAGCCTTTCCTTCCAGTTACTGCTGTCTAGAAGTTGTATACAGGTAGCAGGAAGGACAGCTGAAGCTTTCTCTTCACACACTTCAATCTGTAAGATACAAGCACATTAAAGTTAAAAATGGCTTAAGGAAACAAATGGCAAGAATGTAAAAACACAAGAACATTCCTATATGTATGCTACTGAGCTGAGGCTTCTATTTTAGTATCATAAAGGGAAAGTTTGTCTAAGGCAATTTCAAGAATCTAAAAAATAACAAATAATTTTATGTTGTATAATTCAGCAAGAAAGAACTCAAATTTTTTCAAAGATACTGACTTTCCATGGTTTTATAAGTCTGAGACATATTGTGCAATACTGACCGAGAGCTCAGGCTCCACTATTTCTTTGGTCTCCAATCCCTTTTTGTTCTTGTTTCCAGCACTTCCTGCACCTCCTGGTGCACTTGGTTTCCCCTTCTTAGGTGGTCCACCAGCCTAGACACAATTAAAAAACATTTTTTTTTTTTAAAACCACTTAAGGATTTAGAATAGTGATTCTTAAACTCTTATGGGTCAGAGACTTGTTGAAAATTTGACTGAAATGAGAGATCACTGTAACTATATATGGTGACTTATTATGGCGATCATTTCACAATATGTAAAATATAAAATCATTATGTTGTACAGATAAAACTAATGTTGTATGTGAATAATATCTCAATAAATTTTTATTTAAAAAAATGAGGAATAACTCAACCAACAACAAAAAAACATATATTTGGTGCCCACAAAATTTAGCAGTTTCAAAGGCAGATTTTTTGAAGACCATTCATGGGGGAAACTATAGACCCCATTTTAAGAACCTCTAACTCATAATGAGCTAATGAAATAAAAATGATGGACTGGAATTATATATATTTACAGATTAATTTGAGAATAAACATTTGATGCCTCTAAATTTTTCTTATAATAGTAAAGGACAATTTCTACCATTTACTCAATTCTTAATCAAAAGGTACCCCAGTTACAGCAGAATGAGTGTTCTAGTTATGTTGAAGATGGCCATCTCATCAAATCTTTTTATTGTCTTAGTTTTTCAGTTGACTTACTTGGTTTTCCAAGTACTATATGACCACATAACTAAAAAAATGTGATCCTCATATTAACACCTCTCCTTTATTCTTTTGCCTAATTGTAGAGCATTATTTAACAATAATGGTACAAGCAGGGATTTGTTTTACTTCCCATTTTAATAAGAATACTTCTAGTATTCATCATTATTAAGCATATTTTTGTTTCTTTTTTATGTCTGTCATTGATATTTTGTTGTTGTTTTGCTTTGTTTTATATAGTTTTATTTACTTATTTACTTATTTATTTATAATCCTCACTAGATATTTTTCCATTGACCTTTAGGGAGAGTGAAAGACAGAGAGAAATATTGATATGGGAGAGATACATTGATTGGTTGCCTCCAGGACATGCCCAGGCCGAAGAGGAGCCTTTAATTGAGGTATGTGCCTTTGACCAGAATCGAACCTGGGACCCTTTGTTCACAGGCCAATGTTCTATCCACTGAACCAAAGGGCAATACTGACTTTTGGTTTGCTATGTCTACTGCTGAGTGTGTATGCATGTGGTGTGTGTGTGTGTGTGTGTGTTATTTCCCCAAAATGTATACACACACTTTGAATAATTATAAAGACAGTGTTTAATTAAAATACATTTCATTTTCAAAATTGAGCTATCAGCTGTTTAAGTGTGTATACAATTTTTGGGAGATACCCTGTATGTATGTATGTATGTATGTATGTATGTATGTATGTATGTATGTATATTCTCAGATAAGGATTAACAATAACAACAAAAAATCAGAACAAATTATGAATCAGTGCAGTACATTTAACCTTGCTGAATCTGTTTCCTTTTCTGGAAAATGAGGGGTCACAAACATTTATCTCAAGGCTTGTTATGATGATTAACTGAGATTACGTAGGTAAAATGCTTCACAAAGTGATGCTCACTAAGTCAGTTTTCTTCCCCTAATTCCATGCTGGGGTTCAGAGTGGGGAAAGAGAATCAAATTTTTTGCATCTGCAGTAGATAACTTCATGCTTTATAGAGTCCACAGGACAAATGTTTGCTAAAGGAAAGCCACTTATGCACTTTCCTCTCTTCCACACTGTACAAAGGTAACAAGCCCTGGACTGGAATGGGGACTCGGTGATGCAATTCAGCAGCATTTTTAGCAAAATGACAAAGGTGATGTTATTAATGTTAAGTGCCTTGCCACATTTTATTTCATTATTTAATAATACTTTCTGATCCCTTGAAATGCACTCCTGTATTTCCATTACCATTTCTATCTCTATTAAAATTTCAAATAACCAAATGTATTGTTGGAACACACTGTCTTCATAACAGATGCTCTGCTATATTTTGAATGTGGGTAATGAGTTCATTTCTCAAATGAAATCATATTGCAAGGACCACTATTAACAAGAGAGTCGACCCAATCTTATATAAATTTTAATTTTTAAACTATATTATCCAAGTCATCTATTAACCTTAGTAGCAGGTGCCTTTTTTAAGGGTCCAGGTTTGGGTACTGAAATGTCCTTTGTGTCCTTATCTCCTGCGGCTCCTGAAGATGCAGTCCTCCCAGGAACAGGCTTGAATTCCTTCTTTTCAGCTGCCAATCCAGCTTTCTTACCATGCACTAGCTCTACTTTTTCTGAACATTCTTTGATCTAGAGAGTGAAATTGAAATGAACATCATTAAGCCCAACTTTAAAACACAGTCACTATTTTATTACTTAATAGATCAATTAAACTAGTGGTCCCCGACCTTTCAAACTTCATGAACCACCATTGGTCCACAGACCACCGGTTGGCGACCGCTGCTCCAAAAGTTTCCTTAAACCAGCAGTTGCCAATCTTTTAGTCCTTACAGACCAGCAGAGGTCCACGGACCACCGGTTGGCGACTGCTGATTTAAACCACAACTATATGAGAATTTAGAGAAAAGTTTCTTTTTCAACAAAGATAAATTATCCAGACTTCCTTACATTTTGTTTCTATACAAATTAGAATTACAATAATCACATTTTAAATAGAAGATGTTCGTATTTAGAAAGATAATTTTCCAGATATTAGAATAAAATTATTTTAAAAGTGTTTCCACCTTTATAAATTATAGTTATTCAGCTTTATTTCTGTTATAATTTGAAAGATGTTTCTATTAATATGATCACTGCAGCTTGAGATAAAATTTAAATCTCCAAAAGCTATACCTTCAAACTCTAGGTGTGGACCACCAGTGATGATGAAATAAATTTCATGAGTTGATATCAGTTTTGTTTTAATAAAACAGAACAGACAAATGTACTACTGTCCAATTTCATTATAATCTTTAATATCTTACCCTGTCAAGCTTAAGTTTGTCCACATCAACTAAGAATGGGTTTACTGCTTTCTCACCAACCACCTTCAGAGCGGTACCCAATGCTTCAAATGCAGCATCTCTGACTTCAGGAGCAGAATCATTGATGTGCTATAGTCCAGAAGTAAACAAAATTATCTCAATACAAGGTAATTTAGGTATTACTGATTTTAAGTCAGACTAATGGTTGTTTGAAAAAGAATTTGCCTTTTACAATTCACTAAAGCTAAGTATTTGCTTTCCTTTTGCCAATGAATAGTTCCTCTTTCACAAATTCTTTTTTGCTTAAGGATAATCCATTCAGCATTTAAGTACTTCCTTTTCCCCACTACCCTCTACCTAAGGTGCCTCACATTCAAATGATCTTCAAATAATCTAAGTTGTATGACTGTCTTGGCCAGATCCAGCTGAATGCCAGTAAATGGGCCAAATAAGAGACAAAATGTTTAGCAATAAAGCTAACTTGTATTTAAAGAATAGGAACATAACAATACAAAAATTTAGATTCAGTTTCCAAAGCTTCTCAGAAAACTATAATCAACATTCTGAAACTCAGTCACTGTACATGATTAGTAGGGGAAAAAAATCTTTCCTAGATATAAAATATTCCCCGATTTCAAAGAGAGTCTATACCTTAAGTAGACCAGCACAAAAGGGCTTTAGCAAGCTCTTAGGCAGGGTAGAAGCAGTGCAGTGGCGGAAGCTTCTTGCAATAAAAAGCGATGTCTGTTGCTTGATGGTTGGATTTTTATTATCCATTACTGCTAAAACATCCTCACTGATGTTCTGTAGTGTGGTCTTTAGAAATAAAATGTGGTCAGTGAGCTTTTCTCAACTGCAAAGAACAATCAAAATATCACATTAACAAAATTTACTTTAGACAAAAGCGCAAACTCATGTTGTTAGCTTACAGTAAGGAAGATTGCGTCAATTGCCTCCTGCAGGGCTTGTACTACTTGAGGCTTCTTCTCTTTGAATTTCTCCAAAATGGTTGGCACAACCTATAAAAATGAACAGCTAGAATATTATCTGGCAACAAAAAAGAATGATGTGTTGATATATATATACTATAACATGGAAGAGCCTTGAAAACATTTTGCTAAATTAAAAAAGCCAGTCACAAAGGATCACATAATGTATGATTCCATTTATATGAAATGCCAATTCCATAAAGATATAAAGTGGATTAGGGTCTAGGAGTAGGGAAGTGACAGATAATGGGCATTGGGTTTCTTTTTGGGGTCATAAAAATGTTGTGACATATGTCTGACCAGGAATCAAATCATGACCTCCTAGTTATAGGCCAACGCTCAACTGCTGAGCCACGCAGGCCAAGCCCAACTATAATTTAGTAAATTGAAATGTATTTAAAAAATTGTTTTTTAGCTTGAATACTTATCCCTAATAAAAAAGCATAAAATATTCTAATAAGTTACATAAAAATGACAAAAAGCTCATTAATACACTGATAGCATATTCACATAGATATTATATAATATGCATGGATTGCTATAAAATATTAATTAAAATTTTAACTCAATATGTGATTTATGTGACTAAGGCTTTTTTAGACCCTTATTTTTATTTTCCTGATAACAAGCTAGTCATGATTTATTTTTATTTGGTACTATCTTTTTTCACAGTTAAGTTCTCTGAAATTATTTTTAATTCTATGAGTAAGTGAGCTCCAAATACCATAACTAAAAGAGGTTAGATATTAGCTTCATAATATAAAACTGACACATGGTTATGGACTATTAGGAAACTCTTAAATCCACTTAGGGAATCAAATTTTAAGTGGCTAGCAAGTAAAACCCTAAGTTCAGCATTGTTAATTTTCAGATGCTGGAGCATTCTAAGTAATTCAGACCAGATTTAGAGGCCAACTGACAGATGTCACAGTTAAACATCTCAATTTACTAAAGCTGTAATGAAATTTCATTGTTTCCAAATTTATACAAATAAAATAGTGTATTCAACAAATGTCTTCAGTTAGATTTCTTAGAATAAAGTAAACTGATATATCACCAACAGTGTAACACTATGTAAAATGTCTCAGGTGTATGAATAAATTATTTTTTAAATAGGAAAACACTATAAAATATATTTTATATACTAATTTCACTACTAGTTTTATATGGCCTTTCCTACTCTCATTTTGTTCTGTCCTGGTGATTTTAACTTTTACTTCATCTTGTTATAGATGTTATAAGAACAGAGCAAGGTATTAATAATAAGTAAATCAACTCATCTAAGTACTTTAGGCCAAGTGCCTGATTTTCTACATAAAGCTAATGAATTTAGTTATAACTGACATCTTTACTGAAATGTTATGAGAAGTTATGCTCAATATTAATAAAGCTTAGTGAGAATTTATATTATCCAATATACAAAGATCTATGCTGAAAAGTTGTTTTAAAGTACAGAGCAAACTAGCCTGACATTCATGATAATATTGTTGTACTTAAAAATAAATTGTTACTTACGTGTCCTGCATATTGTCCAAATTTCTTCCTTAGTCCAACAGCCAGGCCAGTAAGACATTTTGCTGCCAAAGCCACCAACATGACATTGGTGTCCTTTCCAACTACCTACAAAAAGGGAAAAACAAAACAAACAAACAAACAAAACTAGTCACAACCCTGTAGAACTGAAAACTTTCTCTTAAAAGAACTCTAAAAGCTACTATGTTATAGCCAATTAAGTTCCCTACAAAAGGGAACTTAACAATATCTTTAACAATATCAAATTTGGGAGCTTCCCTTCAGTATGTTTAGACTCTATCTTGAAGTTTTATCAATAAAATACATATATTGCCAAAACCAGTTTGCTTCAGTGGATAGAGCGTCAGCCTGTAGACTGAAGGGTCCCAGGTTTGATTCCGGTCAAGGGCACCTATCTTGGTTGCGGGCACATCCCCAGTGGGAAATGTGCAGGAGGCAACTACTTGATATTTCTTTCTCATCGATGTTTCTAACTCTATATCCCTCTCCCTTCCTCTCTGTAAAAAAATTAATAAAATTTATTTAAAAAAATAAAATACATATATAAAACCTCAACTTCCAATCACTAACTCTCCATTAGTGGTAGTCTGGGCTATCAGAGTTGCACACTGTAGAGGAGGAGACTGATAATGGAAGACAAGCTGGAAGCCACTGACTTTGCTTTGGGGCAGGGAAAGCTAAGACAATGTTTTTCTGGAAGACCCCATAGAGCAGCAGCTTTTAATATTTATACCCCAGGAGCACAGGTAGAAACTGGTATGTTGCCATCAAGAAGTCCATGCAGACTCTAAATTACAAACACCATTGCAACCATTCCTCTGAGGGAGCTTCTGGCTTCGCAGTTACCAGTTTAGTTACCTAATGATATCAAGTTTGTATTTAGAGCCTCTTAGAAGTTTCCTCCACCACTCTTTATACTACCAATTCCTATATTGCACCCCACAAAGCCTAGAACTTATCAAAACTCACAGGTAGTTGCTGTGTCTGTGTCACTTTAGCAAGTCAGTGACTATGCCTGTGTTCCTTCCTGCTAAAATTTTACTGTTGGTATACTGCCCAAGTCAGCTCATATTAAAAACCTGCTTTTACTTTTAAGTGCCCCAAACTCTCCTGTGTTTTTTTTTTTTCCCCTCAAGTAGAAGTAATGCTTCCATTTCACTAAGGATTCATGCATTGGTGGGGTCCCTCAGCCTGGCCTGCACTCTTTTGCAACCCGGGAACCCTCGGGGGATGTTGGACTGCTGGTTTTGGCCTGATCCCTGAAACCGGCAGTCCCGACATCCTCCGAGGAATGTAACAGTGCAAAGTGGCAGGTGGCCGAGGAGGAGCTGGAGCTGGGCACAGCACCGCTCCTGCTCATCCTGGCCCTGCTGCACCTGCCACTGTCATCGCTCGCTAGTGCTGCCATGGATGGGAGAGAGGCTCGCGATGCCCGAGCCTGGCCTCTGGTGCCTGTTGGTCAGCTGAATGGCATTCCCACTGTGGGAGTGCACTTACCACCAGGGGCAGCTCCTGCTTTGAGCATCTGCCCCCTGGTGGTCAAAGCATGTCATAGCAACTGGTCCCTTAGACTTTATTTATATAGATAGATAGATAGATAGATAGATATGTTTTATTGATTTTAGAGAGAAAGGAAGGGAAAGGGACAGAGAGAAACATTGATCAGCTGCCTCTTGTATGCCCCCCACTGGGGATCAAGCCTGCAACTGGGCATGTGCTCTGACCTGGAATTGCACCAGTGACTCTTAGTTAATGGTAGGTGTTCAACTACTGAGCCACAGTGGCTGGGCTACTCTGGATTTCATAATCCCTAAGATTTGATATTCTATAAGCAGAATGCTTCATTCTAATTTCCCCAAATTAATTAATAAGTAATGTATAACATGCAAGAAAATTCTAATTGGCACCTACATGTAACCCCTAAGTTCTGAGGAGTAAAGATCATAAAGAGACTAACATTTATTAAGAATGAACTAGATGACAATTTTATAGGTGCTATAACTCTATTTAATACTCATCCCAACCCTATAAAGTAGCTACTATTATCTCAATTTTGTAGATTTCAAAGATTAAGTAGACATTAACTTGCTCAAGCTCATGGAGCTAGCAAATAGTGGTTCAAACCTAGGTCTGTTTTGACACCAGAGCTCTTGCTTTCACACGCTCAGCACTTTCCTGGTCATTCACAGACAAGCACAGAGCTACAAAGAATCTGAGCTGGCTGATGTGCACATTCTCAGCGGAGACTGAACAAAGCAAAACTGTTCTCTTCTTTCATACAGTAAACAAGTATCTTTTTTGTGATCTATTTAGTGTCATGTTTTGGGTTTTTTTTGGTGTGCATTTTAAAAATGTGCTTTTACTATTTACTAGTAAAATGACCCTCAAGTGCAGTGCTGAAGTTCTGTTCAGTGTTCCTAAGCACAAAAAGGCTGTAATTTACCTTATACAGAAATTTTGTGCATCAGATAAGCTTTGTTCAGGCATGAGTTATAGGGCTGTTGGCTCTGAGTTCAATATTAATGAATCAATAATATATTTTAAATAAGATGTCTTGAAAAAGAATAAAACATGGTTATGTACTGTTTTGTGTGTCAGTTGATGAAAATGTTATGATCAAAGGGTTGCAGGATCCTGATTCTGTATTTCCCTGAGAAATAATGGTTCAGTATTTGCTAATTCAGCGTTTGTGGTAATTTTATAGACTATAACTACTGGAATGAGATTATTGTACTTAAATTAATTAAAAATTAACTTCCCTCTTCCCCTTCCCCCCCAGTTTAATTCTCTGTAATTTCAGGCTGAGGAAAACAAGCAAAGTTTTCAATCTTGCTGTATTCAAGATGAAGTCTTCAGTTTGTTATTATATTCTATAACCATACCCACAGTATTTGATCTGTACTTTCAGATTTTATGAAAAGCCAGAATACAAAAATATTCCACCTCTTTCTCTCTCTCTCTAAAGAAATCAATAAACTATTCTGTAAAAAAAAAGAAAAGAAATGAACAGCTGTTATCTGATTTTGTTAGAAATCATCTAAACGTTTTAGTTGCTTTAGCTTACAGTTTAGAGTAGGTTTTTAAAAGTCATTTAATCTTAGATTTTAGGGTTTTAAAGACTGATTTTCCTAAAATATATCATATTTTTAAATGTTGAAATTTGTATTTATAAGACCTTAAGAACATACAAGTTTTTTATTGTTTTGTGGAACTGTAAGTACACCTAAAGTATATGTTGCTGGACCAAAAACTTTAATCTGGTATGGTCACGGAACATGATGGCTGTTAATTAGGCAATTATTTATTGATCATGAATATATTCCGGGCACAATAGATATAAAAGCACTATGCATATGAGGCATTCA
This sequence comes from Lasiurus borealis, assembly GCA_004026805.1. Classification (NCBI taxonomy): domain Eukaryota; kingdom Metazoa; phylum Chordata; class Mammalia; order Chiroptera; family Vespertilionidae; genus Lasiurus; species Lasiurus borealis. The sequence goes on along the minus strand of PVJN01024016.1, from coordinate 909 downwards.
CCATCTAGTGAGAAATACAAATGGTAGACAGAGAACAATATGTGTGGGTAATAAAGCATAAACTAAGTATTCCAATTAATCAAAATATTCCAGTTAATTCATCATTGCTATTTAGCCTCTACATGGATTTCCAAATTTTAAAGCATTTGAATACAATAATATATACTTAATTTAATTTTATTTTTTAAAATATATACTTAATTTTAAAACTTCCTTGAATAATTTAACCATTGATAATTTATAAGCACAAAAGAATTTCTATAATGCATAGGAATCATTATTATGAATTTATACAGTGGCTGTCTTTAATACATTGGTCTCATTAATAGAATACTAAATTTTGAGTTTACTGTGCTTGTCCTCTTGACATTACTTACTTCTGATTGCCATTCTAGTTTCTTTAAATAAAAGTCTATGAACTACAAAAAAAGAATGCTTAGAATTTAAAAACCATCAATAGTGTTCCTTAAATAGCAATATTTTGTGATAAAAAGGATGATGGATAAAGAAAAATACAATGGCCTGAACTGTTGTTGGGACACTGATGTTGAAACGCCTCACATTTACCTTCTTCAAAGCTTTTACTAAATCTGCATAATCGCCTGCTTCCAATTTGGGGTTTTTCACTAGTACTTCTACAGCCTCCAGGGCTTCTTTTCTCTCTTGCCATTTTTTTGCCTCCTGCAAGATACAATATGAGTCATTTGTAAAATAGAAAATACTGTACAAGAGCAAAATAAAAGTCTATTTCTTTCATGCTACTATTTCAAAGATAAATATTATCTTCAGAAACTTTTCTAAAGCTGGTTAAAAAACAAAATGGCAAACCTGTGCAGTTAATCAGAACGTTTTGTTCATATATATAAAATTGTGTTCATATATGAAAAGTATTTTCATATTTCATATTCC
>PVJN01024015.1:0-31618 GCA_004026805.1 Lasiurus borealis | reverse complement strand
TGACACTTTTAAACATAAAAATATCTACAATGTTAACGCCTTCAGCAAATTTGTCAAAAGAGCATACATATCAAATTACATACGTATCAATATATGTGTAACTCCACCTATTGGAAAAAATCCACATTATTAACCGGTGCACCTGGTGTTATCCACTTTCTCCCAATGTCTTATTTCATCTATCCTCTACACACAGGGGAAACCGAGGCACAACGAGGTGAAAGAACCAGCTCAAGGCCACACACAAGCTAGACCTGGGCTAGTCATTCCTCTAGGTCAGCGGTTCTCAACCTGTGGGTCGTGACCCCTTTAGGGGTCGAACGACCCTTTCACAGGGGTCGCCTAAGACCATCGGAAAATGCAGATATTTACATCACGATGCATCACAGTAGCAAAATGTCATGGTTGGGGGTCACCACCACATGAGGAGCTGTATGCAAGGGTCGCGGCCTTAGGAAGGTTGAGAACTGCTGCTCTAGGTGGACATTTACACGCACCTGCTGTGTCCCGACAAGGCCTGTGTACCTTCAGGTTTGTGACTCTCCCCTGCACCTCCCTCCTGCCTCCTGGGGCCTCTCATTCCCGGTGCCAGTGCCCGGGCAGACTGCTGGTGCCCCCAGGCTGCTCTGTGGGGTGTGGGAGTCCCCAGCGCACAGGATGGCCCTCTGTACCAGGCCCCAGTGCGAGGCTCTGACCCTGCCCGGGGCAAGCACATCGCCCGAGGCACAGAGAGCGGGCCTCGTGGCCTGCACTGCAGCCTGACCATCACCACGTCCCCGCTCACCGGTTCCAAAGCGCTCCTGCCTGTTTCCCACTGGACGCGGGGAACCCTGCACCACGAGAGTGAATACTTCCACTTTGGAGCATCACTACCCCCAACGGTGCCGACGAGAAAAGCGAGGCTCTCAGGGGCGGGAACTCTTCCAACACCCAGTTAGAGAGGAACAGAGCAGGGTGAGACCCAGGGCCTTCCTCTCCGGCAGGAGGCCCGCCCAGCACTTTCAACGGGATGGACGATGTCCGGGCTGTACGATGAGAGGCAGACAAGACGGATGAGACCGGTGTGTGGACAACCACGCGAAGGTGGTAGGAACCAGCTCCCGGCTTAGCAAAGCGGGGGCAGGTCTCATGTTTCTTTATGTCAAGAACCCGAGGAACGCGCCCACAGTGTGAGAGGCCAGATGCGAACCAGACAAGACTAAGGCCTGTCAAGCAGCACTGCACAGGGGACTCTAACTCGGCTGAAGCCTCAGCGGCTCCTTGGGGACCACAGGACCGAGGCCGGGGAAGCTGAGCCAGGCCCTGTGTCACCGGGGAGACGGGAGCATCCCCGCCTAAAACCTGCCCGAGGCCCAGCTCCGAAGCTTCTAGATCTCACTGCTAAACAGACAGAAAACACACCCGCAGGACAGAAGCCAGAAGCCAGGGCCATCGGCTAACTCAGTGGTCGGCAAACTGCGGCTCGCGAGCCACCTACGGCTCTTGGGCCCCTTGAGGGTGGCTCTTCCACAGAATACCACGGCCTGGGCGAGTCTATTTTGAAGAAGCAGCATGAGAAGATTAAGTTTAAAAAATTTAGCCTCGAAAGAAATGTCACTCCTTGTCCTGTTGACATTTGGCTCTGTGGACTGCTGAGTTTGCCGACCTCTGGGCTAAATGAATCCGTGTGGGCCTCCAACAGCAGTGTCTAGAGAACGTGAAGCCCACCGATGGGCCCCGCCACCCAGGTCCCAGAGGGACCCCGAAACCACAGTCCTGGCCACCTGCGGGGCAGAGTCCACAGGAGCTGCATTTTGTGAACCCGGAGCACACAGCACCCCACGAACGCAGACACGGCTCCCAGAGCAGAGAGTCACAGACTTTCCACTCGAGTTTGTGCTGAAGGAGGAGTAGCCTCTGGATAACAGGAAACTGGTGGATGTAACATCCGGGGACCTTCTTAAGCTTTGGAGAGGAACCCAGACCAAAAACGAAGCGAACGGCTGACTCACACGAGCATGGGAGGCGCTGCAGGCAAGCCGGTAAACAGCGCGACAGCAGGCACTTCCTCCCAGAGGAAAATGTAAACGGTGGGGTTCCAGGGTGGGGGAGGGGGGTTCGGGCTGGTTTCCTTTGTGAATAATGACTTAGGGAGCAGACAGTGGGAGGAGGGCCCTGAGCATGAAGAAAACAGCACCCTGGGCACAGAGGCCAGGGGATTACAGAGAGAGCAATTCTGTGCGCACAGTAGGTGGGCAGTGCGCACAGTAGGTGGGCAGTGCGCACAGTAGGTGGACAGTGCGCACCCGCCCTTGACCTTAAGAGAGTGGCAGAGGAGGACTAACAAGCCCACGGAGGACAAGCATTCAACCTACAGCACCTGGGAACGGAACACGGGGAGCCACTGGTGGCTGCTGGGATGGTGAATTTCTTTAAAAGTTTTAAATGTAAGAACACACACACACACAAACTCGGAAAAAGGGAAAGAGGGAGCCCTTCCAGGCGAGGGAGGGGCCCCTGAGGTGGCGCTGGGCGGCGAGCACCTGACCTGGTGGGTGAACTCCCTCGTCACCCCCCCACCTCCGCCCCTCCTGGCATCACAGGCCGGGCCAGCTCCCGCCCACCGCCCCGGCCACCCGCGCCGTACCTGCTGCTGGCTCTGCTCCTCCAGGTTCATCTTCACCTCCAGCGACTGGCGCGCCTCCAGGAAGGCCTTGCGGTGCTTGCGGTCGGCCATGTAGTAGGACATGACGCCCACGACGATGGCGCACAGGTACAGGAAGACGTTGGCCAGGATCTGCGCCCGGGGGGAGAGGAGAGGACAGCGGTGACGGCGCGTCTTCGGGAGGGGGTGAGGGGGGGGCGGTGACTGAGACCAAACCCCAAGCTGCCAGTGTCCAGGGACGAGAGGTCCCGGCCACAGAGCCTGCCCGTTGCCCAGGCTGGGGGGGCCACCCAGGGCGTGGCTCCGGGCCCTTGGGCTGGTTGGGGGGCGCTGTTCTCGCCTCCTGCTCAGCGGCCAGCCCATCACCTGAGAGGCCGGAGCGGTCCCTCTGCCACCCCCACCCCCTTCGTTCACGTGTGCTCAGCAGCCACACGCCGAGCACATCCCGACTCGTCCGGTGCTGAGGAGCTGGTGGCAAAGGTCACGGTGCTCCCCTGGCCCCCCTGCCCCCGGGCCACAGGGTCACAGGTTCCTGGGGTTCACATCATCCTCGTCACCCCTGCCAGCAGGGGAGGGGCGGCCAGAGCCCGTACCCGGGTCCCACGAGGAACCGCAGCTCCGGGAAGAGGAGGAGGAGGAGGGGCGGGGGACGGTGTTGGTGCTGCGAGCTGGGTGCCTGGCACAGAGGGCCGCTCTGGGCTGGGAGGGCCTGCTGCTCCGTCCCTGCTCCTGCAGGCTCCCGGGGGGCGCGGTGGCCAGGCCACTCCCAGAGCTGCCAGAGGGCAGATCCAGTCACCTGCCGCCGCGGGCAACCCTGACACACCCACCGCCTGGCCTGTCGCTCTCCGTGGGCACCCGGCTCCGAGCGGGGTCTCCTGCCCTCCACCGAGGGTGCTGGCGGACCACCCCCTTGGGTACCCACCTAAGAAAACCCAACCAGACCATGCCGACTACCAGAGAGCCACCAACACCCCCGAAGCTTCTACCGCAGACCGCCTAACAGACTCGGGCTTGCTCACGCCAGGGGACCCTCCTGGCAGGACAGCATTCCTTGCTCTGAAATGTGGGTGTTTAAAGACAGCCCCCTCTGTACCCCCAGAGGGGAAGGCAGGGCAGAAAACGAATGCACCGGAGCCCTGGACTGGGCCCTGCCCCTCGCCAGCCAGAACCTGCCCCGTCACACCGCCTCTCCGCGCCCGTTTCCCCCAGGTGAGCTGGAGGGCGGGCTGCCTCGTGACGAAAGTCCCTGCATTCTTTTTTTTTTTTTTTTTTAACATTTTATTGATTTTTCACAGAGAGGAAGGGAGAGGGAGAGAAAGTCAGAAACATCGATGAGAGAGAGACACCCATCAGCTGCCTACTGCACACCCCCCACTGGGGATGTGCCTACCACCGAGGTACGTGCCCTTGGCCAGAATCGAACCCGGGACCCTTCAGTCCGCAGGCCGACACTCTATCCACTGAGCCACACCGGCTCCAGCGGTCACTGCATTCTTGACTGTCTGGTCCTCCTCTGACCTCAGCTCTGAGGGCAAAGGCTGGGACAGGGGTGAGGGGTGGGTGAGAATGTGACCTGGAGCAGAGAGGCTGGGGGAAGGGAGGAGCTCGGTTTCAGGTTGGCCACAGAGTCACGCTTCCTCTGGTCCCCAGCACCCGAGTCACAGAGCCTCCGCCCGGCCCAGCTGCTCTCGCGGCTGCAGGGATGGAGAGCCACAGGGGTCCCGCGGGTCCCATCTACGCCAGAGAACTCCCTCCCGGCCTCCCAGGAAGCCCATCTGCTTCTAGACCTTTCTCCCGGGAGCCCCAAGCCTCGGGTTTCTTAGAACGCCCCCAAATACCTAAACTTGCCCCAAATACCTAAACCTGCCTCCAGGGACGAAAGGACCCCCAGGGCCCTGTTGCTCTGGTCCACCGGGCCCCTCCCACGTAACCATAGCAACAGCGCCTGGGAGCAATTCCCTCTCCCACTCCCCCCATCCCCTAACCCCACCCCCATTGGTCAGGCCCCACAGGCCAGCTCCAGCCTCGGAGTCCAGGGCCAGATGGGAGAGGCTGAGGCAGCCAAGCCTCGGAGCCCTCAGCCAGGCAGCGGGGGCCGGCCAGGGGGAGGAAGGTTCCAGAGAGAGAGCCGGGGGAGCCAGGAGGACGAGCTTTGTAAAAACACCCACTTTTACTGATTTCACAGAGGAAGGGAGAGGGAGACAGAGATCGAAACATCAATGATGGGAGAGAATCACCCATCGGCTGCCTCCTGCACGCCCCACTGGGGGGGCTGGGCCCTGGCTGGGAACTGAACCCTAACCTCCTGGTTCATGGGCTGATGCTCAACCACTGAGCCACACCAGCCGGGCAGGAGAAGTTCTCAATCTCGGGGGGATTCCCCGGCCCCCACCAGGCCGAGAAGCTCCGGTTGCCACCCTAGTGGTCCACTTCAGACCGGGCATCTTCCTCCTCACCCCCAAAAAAATGCTTAGACACAAGACTTTTACACTGATGGAGAGGATGAAGGAGTCTCCCCAGCGGGTAAACACTCGGGCGGAAGCTCCATCCCACCCGCGGCAGAAAGAGCGGCGATGACCCGGGGCGGGGAACGCAGCGTGAGAAAGCGCCTCCCTCCCCCTCCGGCCTTCCTCCTGGAATCCGGTGACTCACCGCGCCCTGCACGTTCCCCAAGGCCCTCGGGGACGCGGGCTCCGAAATGGAAGCCGCCCTCGGAGGCCGGCCGGCCGGGGCTCCAGGGCCTCGGCTGACCCCCACCCCGTGGGATGGCTCCGGCCGGCCGGTCCCAGAACCTTCCAGAACCGGGGAGAGGGGACGGAGGGAGAGAAGGCTGCCCCCGCTCTCAGGGTCCGTGCGACCGCCCTCGGGATCCCAGGCTATGTCTCCCTCCGTTCATTAACCAGCCTGGTGTTTGGGAAAAGACCTCCAAGGTGCAGGAAGCAGCAGGGAGATGGCACCTCTGCCGGCAACCAGCCTGCCGCCCGGGAAGCCGGGCCCGAGCCACCCACGGCCCCCACCACCATCTTCCCCATTGGACAGGTGGGGCCTCACCCGCCACCCGCAGGTGGGAGAGGGAGCCAGGGCAAGTGACGCACCCTCTCTGAGGCCTGGTTCCTCATCCCCCCGCAACCCTGAAGGCTGTTCAAGGAAGCAGGTCCAGCCCAGACTGGTTTGGCTCAGTGGATAGAGCATCAGCCTGTAGACTCAAGGGTCCCAGGTTCGATTCCGGTCAAGGGCATGTGCCTTGGTTGCGGGCGCATCTCCAGTAGGTGGGGTGCAAGAGGCAGCTGATGGATGTCTCTCTCTCATCGATGTTTCTGGCTCTCTGTAAAAAAAATCAATAAAATATATTTAAAAAAAAAAGCAGCTGCCCGAAGACCCACATGATTCCGAGGGGCAGGGACCTGTTGGCAAAGGGCCCTCACAGGGAGCAAAGCTGGGGTGGGACACACACACTGCAGGTTTTCACACACCATCTAACGTAAGGGCTCTGGGCGGTCAAGGACACGTAACCGAGTTCAAACCAACGGCCAAGGTCAAATGAAGGAAAGGCTAGAAATGGCAAAGCGTGTGCGTGTGGGAGTGGCCCGTGACGGCGTGGCTCCAAGCCTCAGGCTCAGGTCTCCTGACTTTGAGCCAGTACTGGCTGCGCTGAGTGCACAGATCCCGCCGTTCAGGAATCCTCTTTGACGTGAACTTGACAACAAACGGGCAGCCCCGAGGAAGAGGGACACGGAGGGACACGTGCACCAGGACACAGGAGCGCGTCAGAACTCCGGAAACATCACCATCACACACACACTGGGCAGGTGACAAGACGGAGGAAGGTCACGGTCACACACCAACCCCGAGCCCTCACGTCTGCTGCCACTGACCAGGGCAAACCCAGGCCCAGGCCCCCGCCTCAGTTCCAGACTCCAATCCTGGGAGTCAGACTCCGTGCAGACTCTCCATCCCCCTCCTCGGACCCAGGAGGGCGCTTCCTTTCTCCCTGGGGATCAGCCCCTCTCCCTCCCCTGTGGCTGCCCAGGATGACTCAGCAGCTCTCCGCTCTCGGTGGCCTCGCAGACCAGCCTGGGGACACCGGCTTTCTTCCCAGCTCCGAGTGCTGAGCCGCCGGTTCCCGGTTCAGGGTCTCTGAGCCCGGTGCCCGGTGCCCGATGCTCGGGCCGTCCCTCCGAGGGGAGCGGGTGAAGAACGGAGATGTCTGGGCCCGCCTGCCGCGGGGACCCGGGACCTGCCTGTCCAGGGGCTGTCATAACATCACGACAAAGCCAAGGTCCTCCGGCCTGCCGGCTCTTTCCCCCCAACTGTGGCCGCTGCTGCAGGTCATCTCTGAGCCCCTGGCCTACGGTTTTTCTGTCCTTTCTCCTCTTTCCCTTTCTCCTCACCCCCTCCTCTTCCGGTCACACCTCCCTATGGTCCTGTTCTTGTCTGGCCAGCCTCTTCCACACACTCAAAGCCACACCCACCGTTCCCACCACCATGGCTGTTCCCCAACGTTTAAGTCACTTTCCAGGTTTCTCGTCCTTGTCCCAACCCTTCTCTGACTGCCCCCACCCACCCCCAAACCCCCATCCCGGCCCCTGGCAAAGCTAACACGTGGTCACAGTCAGAGAGACAGGCCTGGGAGGACCGTGCCGGCCAGAGACGATTCTCGCAAGGTACAGTCGTAGTTACGGACACAGAGGTCTCCCCATTCCCAAGTCCCGGCAAACCCCACTGGGGAATTTCAGTTTCTCAGCCATCACTGCCTGGGGTGCACCCCTCGCCCTGACTCCGGAGTCTCTCTCCCCGGCTGTGCCTTAGACTCACCTGGGAGCGATGCCCGGCCAGCCCCCCAAAACGGTGACATCAGCGGCCAGACACTGACATGGTTAAAAGCTCCCGGGAGACTCAGGGGAGGGCAGCCAGGGGTGGGTGGGAAAGGCCAGCCTGTCCTGGTCCTCGCCCACCAGCCCCCAATCTGGAGGTCCAGCTCTGCCCGCCCAGGGGGCCCTCAGCTCACCTAGGGCTCCCAGCTCCCTGCAACAGCGCCCGTCCCCAGCCTACATCCCTGGTAAACGGTTATGGGACCCCTGAGCCAGTGTCCCCCCTTTTCCCTGACGCTCCTGCGGCACCTCGAGTGGATGCTTCACTCCACCTGCTCTCTCTGGACCAATGGCTCCGGGTCTTCCTCCTCCTCACTCCTCCCCCTGCCACTTCCCGGCCCAAACCCTCCCCCAGCACCGGGCTGGGCACAGCCTCACCTCCCCCCCCCACCCGGGGCCTACCACCCCACCCCACCCTCGGGGACCACATTCGTCTTCCCAAAGCATCCTCCTGCAAGTCCTACCTCCTGCTCCGGCACCTCCACAGCTGCCGGCTGTCTGTCCAGAAGGTGAAGTTCAAAGCCCTCATTCTGGCCCCCGGCCCCTGCGAACCTCTCTCCGCCTCTCCCGCCAGCTGGCCAGGTGGGGACACCTCAGCACAGGGCAGCCCCGCCGCGGGCAGAGGCTCCTTCTCCGCGGGATACCCACACGGCGAAGCCTCCCCTCGCCTTGCTGGTGCTGGGGCTTTGCCTTCCGGGCCATGCCAGCCCGTGTTTGCTCTGCTATTTTTAAACGCTTAAAGGTGTTTGCCTTTGAGTGGAACAGATGTGCCTGCCCATTACATTACACGCTCCGCGGGGAAAGGACCTGTGCCGTCACCACCGGGCCCGGGCACACGGGAGGCACCCAGGCACTCCGAGCGGAGGAATGAAGCAGAAGAAGGAGGATGGGAGACAGAGACACAGAAGGAGAACATAGAAATGCCAACTCCGTGGGTCGTGAGCCTTTGACTGCACCAGGCGGTCACCCCACCTGAAATCCCCGAATACAGCCCTCTCCCCCCGCCCTCTCTTCCCTCAAAGCTGAGCCAAACCCTGCCCTCGTCTTCCCAGAAAGGAAAGCGCGCAGGAGCAGAAACACTGGCGGGTCCACAGTGGGGGTTCCCCCCTGAGGCAGGGGGATTTAGTACAATTCCTGTTTTCTCCTTCTTGCCTTCGAATCTTCCTGTAGTGCATCTCTTTACACAGGGATTTGAGACTTCCTGTGATTCCATTCTTTCTCAGACCCCACCACCCCACCACCTGGCCACAGCAGACCTGGGAACCCTTCACAGAAACTCCCTCCGCCCCCCATGAGCCTTAAGTAATTGGCCCGATTTGCCTAAGTTGTCACATTTGTTGGCATATAGTAGTTCGTAACATTTTCTCGCTATTCTGTCCGTGTCTGTAGGACCCGTAGTCATGCTCCCCTCTCCATTCTGGCATTTGCAATCTGTATCCTCTCTCATTTGTCCGATCACCTGGCGATAGCTTATCAATTTCATTGAATTTAAAAAATCAGCTGTGGATTCACTGATTTTTCTTTACTGTTTATTCACTATTTTCCGTTCTCATTTTTTACTAAAGGCCCGGTGCATGGACTCGTGCACCAGTGGGGTCCCTCGGCCTGGCCTGTGGGGATCAGGATGAAATCGGCTCTCCAACATCCCCAAGCAGTTCCAAATTGCAAGAGGGCAGTTTTGGGGATGACACCCCCCTGGAATCAGGGTCCCCGCTCTCTGGTTCCGGCGCGTCACCCAAGAACTGCTGCTGCCAAGTGACTGCAGCTGGCAGCTCCTGCATTGAGCATCTGCCCCCGGTGGTCAGTGCGCGTCATAGTTCCTGGCCGGTCAGCTGGTTGCTTAGGCTTTTACATATACAGTGGTACCTCGAGATACGAGTCCCCTAACATACGAGATTTTGAGATACGAGCTGTCAAGTGAGCAATTTTTGCTTTGATATATGAGCAACAGTTGAGATAGGAGTAATCCCGCGAATCAGCCGGCTGCACACGACCCACCAGTTTACCACGACTCGAACGTCTCATAGTTTCCCACATCTCAAGGTTACGGAAGGAATTAAACTTGTATCTCGAGATACCACTGTATATACCAGAGGCCCGTGGCACGAAGAGATTCGTGCAATAGGCCTTCCTTCCCTTGGCTTCCAGCAGCCGGGAGCCAGGCCTTCACTCGGCCAGTCTGCCTTCGTTGTCTTTGCTGCAGACTCCGGAGTCTGAAGTCTTGTCTTCTCCACAGCACTCTGCTCCTATAGATCCCTTTGCTCCCCATCCTCCCTCTCATAGCAGGTGTCCTGCACCACCTGGCCACTCCGAGCCTGGAGCAGCTGGGTGGCCGCCATCTTTGGCCTTCTAATTTGCATACTCACTCTGATTGGCTGGGGGGGTGTAGCAGAGGTATGGTCAATTTACATGCTTATCTATGATTAGGTGTACCAGTTAATAATGTGGATTTTGTCATCAAAGAAAAGATAATTTCAAGAGAAACATCGAAAGTGCTTTATTCAAAGTAATGTCCATCGCCCTAACCAGTGTGGCGCAGTGGATAAAGCCATGTTGGCCTGCGGACTGAAAGGTTCCAGGTTCGATTCCAGTCAAGGGCATGTACCTTGGTTTCAGGCACATCTCCAGTGGGGGGTGTGCAGGAGGCAGCTGATTGATGTTTCTCTCTTATCAATGTTTCTAACTCTCTATCCTTCTCCCTTCCTCTCTGTGAAAAATCAATAAAATAAAAAAATGTAATGCACATCAGTAGTTAGACATTTATCTCATCTTTCAGGTAATTGGTGGATTCCATTCCCATTGAATGGTTTGCCTCAAAACATGAAAAGTTCTGAGACCCAATTTTCTACTTATTCGTACGTTTTGAAGTACTGCTCAGAAAGTGTGTGTGCCATCGATCGGAACAAGTGGTAATCTGAAAGAGCAAGGCCTGGTGAATATGGTGGGTGGGTTAATACTTCCCAGGCAAGATCTTTTAACGTGTCTTTAACTGGTTTAAAGTGTGTGACAGTGCGTCATCATGAAGCAAAATTACTTTGCCTTGTCTTCTGGCACATTCTGGTTGTCTCATGATCAAAGCATGGTTCAAATTGATTATTTGTTGTCAGTAGCAATCAGTATTAATAGCTTCACTTGCATTTTACAAGTTCATAATACACCACACCTTCCTGATCCCACCAAACACAGAACATTGTCTTCTTTCCAAAGAAGCAATTTGGCCTTGCAGTCGATGTTGATGGTTGACCTGGATCAACCCATGATTTTGTGCGTTTGGGATTCTCAAAATAAATCCACTTTTCATCGCCAGTCACAATTTAATTCAAAAGAGACTTTCTTTCAAGCTGTTAAAGCAACATTTTACTGATGAGTTTTCAGTTTTCCATTTTTCTTTCGTTCAGTTGATGTGGCACCCATTTTCCTTCCTTTAAAATCTTCCCTTTGCTGGTAAATGTTCAGAAATTGTTTGCTGAGCAATGTTCAATCTTTCTCAAAGCTGTGTTTGAGTTTGACACACATCTTCATTAAATAATGCTTGTAATTGTTGGTCTTCAAATGTTTTGGTTAACCTGGATGTTCTTTGTCTTTCACATCAAAATCATCACTTTTGAAGAGTTTAAACCAGTGTTCATAAGTGTCTTGAAATGGAGCATGTTCACCATAAGCTTCTCGGAGTATACTACAATAACTTTTTCTTCAAAATAATGAATTAAAATTTCCCGCAAATGATCTTTTTTTTGGCATGAAATTCGGCATTTTTAAGCGTAAAAGTATCTATGATGTTAACACCTTCAGCAAATTTGACATAGGAAGTTTTGGAAGTTTGCTGTCAATACAACAAAATAGCATACATATCAAATCACATATGTATCCACATATGTGTAATTCCATCTACTGAAAAAAATCCGCATTATTAACTGATACACCTAATAGATTACCTCCTCCTTCTTACTCTGGATTTAATTTTTCTACTTTATTTATGGTGAAATCATAGGTTAATTTTAGACCTTTCTGATGCTATAAATTTCCCTCACAGTACTGCTTTGCTAACATCCCACAAATTTTTATATGCTGTTTTAATTTTCATGTAATTCAACACACTTTCTAAAGTATCTTATGATTTCTGTGTTGACTCATAGGTTGTGTAGGCATGTTTTCCTTAATTTCCACATATCTGTGGATTTTCAAAACATATTTCTATTAATTTTTATTTCAATCCATCATACTTTGCATGATTTCAATCATGTTTTAATGGATGGAACCTTGTGCTATGGCCCAGCATACTGTGTGCCTTCACAACCTTCCAATGCACTTGAAAAGAAGGTGCATTCTGGCCCTGCCCGTGTGGCTCAGTGGTTGAGCATCAGTCTATGAATGAGGAGGTCATGGTTCGATTCCCAATCAGGGCACGTGCCCAGGTGGCAGGTTCGATCCCTGGTGGAGAACGTGCAGGAGGCAGCCAATCAATGATTCTCTCTCCCCCTGAAATCAATAAAAAAACATTAAAAAAGAAAAGAATGTGCATTCTGTAGTTGCTGGATGGAAAGTTCTATAAATATCACTTTGGTCCAGGTGGTTGTTCAGGTTGTTCAAATGCTCTATATACTTACTAATTTATTAGTTTTAACAATAACTGAGGAAGGAATATTGCAATCGTTAAACATCATCATAACTTGTCTATCCTTCCTTGTAGTTATATCAGCTATGGCTTCTTATATTTTGATTTTTTAACAAAAAATATATATATTTTTTAATTGATTTCAGAGAGAAAGGAGGAGAGACTGTTTAAGTATACTATCATAATTTTATACTGTGTTCTTTGTTCTTCTCGGACTTCACTGCTCCCCATTTCAAGACTACTTCAAATATTATTATTTTACATATAGTATAAAAAACTAGTGGCCTGATCCACAAAATCCGTGCACATTAAAAGGATATTATTTAGAGGAAATAATTGAATATTGCTATTTGCCCTTTCTCTATAATAGAAGTGTCAGAGATGAAAAAAAAAATTAGTAAAATATATATGAAAACCTTCCTCTTGTCAGAGTCTGGGGTACACCATGGGACCCAGAGTCAAGTCCCTGCCTGCCCACATGCACCTCAAAATTGCATGAGACCCAGACCTGGCCGCCCCTCCCCCATTGGGCTAGATCCAGACTCGGCCAGTCTCACCCTTCTCAAGCCCTGCTGGGCAGGAGACACAGCCTCAGGTCCCCTGGCCTGGCACCAGGATGGGGGGGCATGGCCTGAGGTCCCCCAGCCTGGTGCCAAGGTGGGAGGCACGGCCTGAGGTCCCCAGTCAAGCCCCGCTGGGGGGGTGCAGTTTGAGGGCCCCCGCCATGGCACTAGGGCGGGGGGGGGCAGCCTGAGGTCCCCCATCAAGTCCCACTGGGTGGGGAGCATGGCTTCACATCCCCTGGCCTGGTGCCAGGGCAGGCGGCATGGCCTGAAGTCCCCCAGCCTGAGGTCAAGGCAGGGGGTGTGGCCTGAGGTCCCCTGTCAAGCCCTGCTGGGTGGGGGGTGTGGCCTGAGGTCCACTGTAAAGCCCCACGGGGGGAGGGTGTAGCCTCAGGTCCCTACTGATTGCTCGTTAAGGCTCCTTGTGGGAACTTGGCCTCAGCTGTGGGTGCAGCCATCTTTGTGATGGAGTGATGGTCACTTAGCATATTCCCTCTTTGTTAGAGAGGATTATGATAGTATATTTTCCTATCTCCCCCTTCCCTTGTTCTATTATTATATATTTTGCTCCTGTGTTATAAACTACATTATATTGTTTATATTTTTTGCTCTACACAGTCATTAAAACTTTTTGTAGTGCAGGTCTGCTGATGATTAATTCTCTTTAGTTTGTCTACAAAAAAGTCTACCTCACCTTCATTTATTGAAGTATATTTCTGTTGGGCACAGAATTCTAGATTGACTATTTTTGTTTTTCCAGTTCTAAATGTTCTTCCTTGGATAATTTCTGACCAGACATCTGCCATCATTCTTATCTTTGTCCCTCTATGTAATGTGTCCTTTTCTTCTGATTTTTCTGAGTTTCTCTTAATCACGAGTAGTAAGCAATCTAATTACGATGTGTCTTGGTGTGATTCTTTTTATCTGAGTTATATTGAGCTTTTTCAACGGTGGGGTTTGTAATTTTCAGCAAATTGGGAAATGTCCCCATCACTATTACTTTAAATATGTTTTCTGAGTGGAGAGAGCATCAGCCTGTGGACTGAAAGGTCCCAGGTTCGATTCCGGTCAAGGGCAAGTACCTTAGTTGCGGGCACACCCCCAGTAGGGGGCGTGCAGGAGGCAGCTGATCGATCGATGTCTCTCTCATCAATGTTTCCAACTCTCTACCCCTCTCCCTTCCTCTCTGTAAAAAATTAATAAAATAGAAGTATGTTTTCTGTGTCCTCTGTTCTCCTGGGACTCCCCTCCTCCCCAACGCCTCTAAGATGTAGTCAGAGCTCTCTCAACTCGCTTCCTCGGCCTCTATTTCAGATCCCAAATTACCCTCCAGACTTCTCTCTCACTCCCTCCCACGCCCAATTCTCCAGTCAATCACTGCTCACCAGCCATCACCTGTGCCCCTTCCCGACCAATCTAGGGTTCACACTCCAATTGCCCGCCCTGGCCCAGCTCCGTACGGCCTCCTCCAGGCCTTTCCTACTAACCAAGGCAGAACGCTGCCACTTCCACGGACTCTCCTAGGTCATAGAGGTCCCAGTGGCCCCTGGAGGGCTGGGGATGTCCTCTGGGTCACCTCAGACCCAGGAGAAAGACACGGGGCCCGGTCGTCGCTGTGATGGGGACAAGGCAATCATCATCAAAACGTGTCTCGTGTCACGTCGCAGAAGGAGAAGCTGAACACACAGGATTTTATGAAGAAGTGAGTCAGGAAGCGTCTCTCCCTTTTCCAAGGGGAGAAATGAGCCACACAGCAGGTCAGGCCACGTACTCTGAGCCAGAGGAAGCGCCTGCGAGGATCTGCGCTCTCAGACCCGTCTATGGAGGCAGCAGCCTCTCAAGAGTTGGGGGGGAAACTACGGTGGTGACCACAGAGGAACGGAGGCTGAGCAGCAGCAGGAGGGGGCTCAGGTGGAAGGGGCAGGAGCAGGGGACAGCATGAAAGCCCGCGGAACCGGTATTCCAGCTCCGTCAAGACCTCCGGCCCTCGCCCCCTCTGCCCGCCTCTGACCACCCGCACACAGGGGGCAGGGCCTCTGCAGGACCCGCCTCCTGCATTTCTGCTCTAGCTTTGGAGCGTTTTCCCAGGGGCAATTGGATTTCCCAGAGTCAGCTGGGTTTAAGTCCCAGTCCTGCTACCTCAACTGCTTTCCTTGGTGTTCTACTTACAGAATTTAATCACATAGGAGCCTAACAGGTAAATTGCAAGTGCAAAAGGAGAGCTGTTATTTCTAAGTAAAATTAATATTTTGGGGATTTCTGACAAAACTGTGTGCAGCTTGAAGAATCTACTGCTGACTCAGTAGTGGGTAAGGCAACAGTAAAAAAATTAGCGGAAAAAAGAAGAGTCATCAAAATCTAGGATTCTAGACCCAGATTATTTCCAAATAACTTAATTCTTCTTCCGCCTGAAGGACACCGGAAATGGCAGGCACATCCCGACCACAGAAGCCGCCACTGGAGCACGCAGGCACCCAGGTGCGGGGACAGAGCCTTCCCTTCAGGAAAGATGAGCAGGTGACGTCAGCTAAAGGCATTTGACTGGAATGAGCTATTGGAAATGCAATATACAAGTATATGCGTATGCGGGGTTTTTTGTGTGACTCCCAGATGTTACTGACCTTTTAAAAAAATCTACTTTGTTGAGTTACAGTTTACAATTAAAAGCACCCATTGAAAGTACATGTTTAGATGAGTATTGACACATATACAGCTGTGTGACTACATCCACCATCGCCCTCCGGAACACTTCCCTCACCCCAAAATGTTCCCCTGTGCCCCATCCCAGCCCGCCCCACCTCCCCCCCAGCCCACAGAACGTCTAAGGCAGCGGTTCTCAACCTGTGGGTCGCGACCCCTTTGGGGGTTGAATGACCTTTCACAGGAGTAGCCTAAGACCATCGGAAAATGCAAATATTTACATCACGATGCGTCACAGTAGCAACATTTCATGGTTGGGGGTCACCACCCCATGAGGAGCTGTATGCAAGGGTCGCAGCCTTAGGAAGGTTGAGAACCAGTGGTCTAAGGCGTCACAGCTCTCACTGCACTGCCTCGAGGGCATTCGTTCACCGTCATCTGGCGTTTGGTTCTCAGACCCTTTCCCGTCCAGTAAAACTCCCTCTCGGGGGCATGACAGTTCCCTGTGTTCTGACCCACACATGGTGGGACCACAGCAATTTGACTTGTTGCATTGACTGACCTCCCGCCTTCCACACCGCATCACACAGAGGTCCCTCCCCGCCTGTGGGGCCGGAGGGCGGACTGAGACCAGCCGCCCGCATTTTTTCTGCGTGACCTCCTCTCCATCCCGCTCCATCCCACTCACGGGACAGGCACGAGGGCTGGATGATGGGAACGGAGATAAGAAATACCTCCGAGACCGACGTCACCGTTATCTGCCCCTGGTTCCAACCGACTGCCAACCAGGTAGAGGTCATTCCGATGGAGAGGGAGCTCCAGCCCCTCTCGGAACAGAAGCAAAGCACCAGGGAGAGCAGAGGGTCCTCAGAGAAGGCGTGGCCCCGCCTGCCTGCCAGGCGGACGGGAGCACCCGATCCTGTCCCTCCCGAACCCGGCGACGAGCGTCAGGAGGGGTGCGCCGCTAACCCCGGTGACCAGGACACGGGTGGCCACCCAGGGGCACAGCTCATAGCCCGCTGGTCCCCTTGATTCGCCATAAAGGAAATGCGCCCCACACATCCATCCCCCAGGCCCAGCCTTTGGGGTGAAGAACTCAGCCTTCCAGGGGCGGCCGAGGAGCCCACCCCCATCTGGCCAGGCCTTACGCTGCCAGATCCGACTCAGCCGACACCAGTTACCTTCACAGCCCCCGCCCTCCACTCCCCCGACTTGAAACAACATGTGAACAACAAACCACAACCACGGGAATCTTGCCAAGTTCAAAGCCAGTCCTCTTACCCTGGGGTTTCACCCCCCGGGGGGCAGGGGTGGGGTGGGATTTGCTGGGAAACATGTCATTTTCCCTTTGTTGACAGCAAAGAAAACCTTCTGGAAGAGAGGAGAGGGGGGAGCAAAGCGAAGGGCTCCTTACTCATCCAAGCGAAGCTCTCCGGGACCCGAGGAACTCTGCTGGAGGAGCCATGGCACCAGCCGAGCCCCATGGCCAGGGGGGCAGAAAGGGGGCGGCGGGCCTGCTGGCGTGGAACGTGAACGAGGAACCCCCACCTCGAACTGATTCGGAGTCACCCAACGCCCCACTGATAACGAACGCAAATGACAGCACATGCGGCCAATCTCGGGCGCAGCCGTTAGGAGCGGGGACTGCGAAGACTAATGCAAAATACAGAAAATCTGTGCTGTACAGCGGGGGGGGGAGGGAGCATGCACTCGGCTTTGTAACGTTTTCCGCAGGAAAGAGCAGAGAGGAACGAGCCACACAACCACCTGGTTACGGGAGGGTTAGCATATGTTTGCCCTGAGGTTCTGGGTCTCTTGGGATTCCCCACCCAGAGCCAAGTATGGGTTGGGGGGCTGAGGGGTGCAACATCGGGAAGCATGTCATCATGGAGAACAGTCTTTCAAATAATGTGTTCAACCGAAATCGATGTGGCTCACTGGGTAGAGCGTTGGCCTGCAGACTGAAAGGTTCCGGGTTCGATTCCGGTCAAGGGCAAGTACCTTGCTTGCGGGCACATCCCCAGCAGTGGGCGTGCAAGAGGCAGCTGATCGGTGTCTCTCTCTCATCGATGTTTCTAACTCTCTACCCCTCTCCCTTCCTCTCTGTAAAAAATCAATAAAATGTATTAAAAAAAAGAATGAGTAATGGCTCTCCATGATGTCTTCCTCTAAAAACTGTTTAAAAAAATAAAATAAAATGCATTCAAAATGAGAAGAAAAGAGCCAGTTGGTTGCACACACACAAAGGCGAGAAAAGGACAGTAAATAAGTGGGGTCCGATGCATTCACAGACCCAAGATCAGAGCTGGCGCATCAAGATGAACAAGCAATGGAGGAGCAGACGTCTTGAATTTGGGGAGCGCTGTGGCTTGCATGGGGCCTCTCTACCCATTCCCCACCCCTCCGCCCCTGGCTCACCTGGAGGCCAGTGAGCAGCCAGCCCCCACCTGACGCCCAGCCCCATCCACTCCCCCGGTCTTACGTTCCCACAACCAAGAGAACCTGGGTGCAGACACCAGCAGACCAGGCTGCCAGTCGCTCCCACTGGCCCATCCGCCCTCATCAGCCATGGGGACCAGGGGGAGCCGGCAGGAGGCGGAGGCGGGGACAGGCCTGGAGGCTCCAGCCAGGAGTCCCCCCTTCCCCCCGGCTGCCCCCTAACACTGGGAGGGCCCTAAACCCTCTCCCCGCTGAGTCTGCGTGCTCTCCCTGGGAAACCCCTCGGCCTCGCTGTGGTCTGGGTGCCCAAACCGCCTTCCCGCTATAAAACAAAGCTGTATTTCCCGGGAGTCCTTACCCTTAACTCGCCAGACTCACTCCTCCACCGCCGCCGGCGCTGGGAGCACCTGACAGGTGTATGTGGGCACACGTGAGCGTCTCAGGGGCAGCCACAGGAGGGCTCCCACCATCCGGGCTGCATTTCTCCCTACCCCCACCTTCCCCTTCTCCTCTCCCATCAGCTGCTGCCTGGTCCTGCCCTCAAAAACTCCTCCTCCGACCCCCAGCTGCCTCCTCACCTCACTCAAGGCGCAGTTTGTGGCCGTTAAGGGCAGGCTGGTGGTGCCAGGACCAGGCACGGGGATGGATGTGGGAAAACCCTTCCTTTCCTGGAGCCCAGGACCCCAGCCCCAGGCCACGCTCTCCTCCCCCCCAGCCTCTGCCCGTCACCGGCTGAACCCTCCATCCCAGGCCTGCAAAGCTGCAAGGCCCAGGCCTGCTGCTCAGTAACATTCGCTCATTCAGTAATACACGAAGCCCCGGCAACACCCTGTCCCACCCCCACACCTGCTCCTCTTCCTATGCTCTTTCTGTGGGACCCACCTGCCCGCCCCTGAGAAGAGCCCCGAGCCGCTGCATGCCTTGCCTCTGAGTGTCCGGCTGCCCTGTGGTTCTGGGTCTCTCGGGATTCCCCACCCAGAGCCAAGAATGGGCTGGGGGGCTGAGGGGTGCAGAGGAAGATAACCTGGGCCCTGAAAGTGCTGCTTCCGTGCTGCCGGGGACCCTGGCGGCAAAAGGACACACGGACCCCGGAAAGCCAGTGTCTCTGTCTAACTGTGAGCCTGGGCTCCTCCCCAGGACCCAGGAGGACTCCCCGGCTGGAGCCCACAGGTGATGGCAGGAGAGAAACGGGGAGTCTGGCCCTAGCCGGCCTGGCTCAGTGGATAGAGCGTCAGCCTGCGGACTGAAGGGTTCGATTCCGGTCAAGGACACGTGCCTGGGTTACAGGAGGCAGCTGGTCAATGATTCTCTCTCATCACTGATGTTTCTATCTCTCTCTCCTTCTCCCTTCCTCCCTGAAATCAATAGAGAAATATATATATCCATATCCGAAATCGGTTTGGCTCAGTGGATAGAGTGTCGGTCTGTGGACTGAAAGGTCCTGGGTTCAATTCCGGTCAAGGGCATGTCCCCGGTGGGGGGCGTGCAGGAGGCAGCTGATTGATATGTCTCTCTCTCATCAATGTTTCTAGCTCTCTATCCCTCTCCCTTCCTCTCTGTAAAAAAGTCAATAAAATATGTTTTAAAAAAGAAAAGAGAGAAACGGGGAGTCTGCAGGCAGGAGAAGGTAAAGGAGGTGCTGGCATCGGGAGAAAGTTCCTGGTGTTACCCTGATGGGGGCGGGGTTTCTGGCCACCCCCACCCCCTTCTACCCATGATGGTGCCCCCACCCCAGGGGGTTTCACGGGCCCCAGCGGGCAGGCGAGTGAGACGTCACTCCACAGCGGGCAGAGCCGCAGGCAGGGCCGGCCCCGGGGCCGAGTCCCCGCGGTGCCCCACGGAGGCGGCAGTGGGTGTGCCTGGGAACCCAGGCACCTTTGGAAAAGTCACATTCGTCCCAAACAAGTGACTCAGAACCTTCTGGCGCGCAGCCCGCTGAGAGCGGGGCCTCGGCGTCCGGTGTGGCAGGCTCCCCATCGGACCCTGAGAGGCCCCTGCCCTGGGCAGAGCCGCCACCGGGAGGGCACTGCCTCCGGCTCCACGCCACGCTCTCCCGGGATGCTGGTGCGGCTCTTCCGGATTTGCTTATTTTCCTATCTTTTCTGTGTCCTCATCTGTTTGGGTTCTGTTTCCTAGCAACCCCCAACGGACACGCAGCCATCCCGGGTTCAGAGTCTGGGCTCGGACGGGGAGGGTTTCTGTTTGGCTCCCTAACGGTCGGCAGAGCATCCGGGAAACTCGTGCACCACCGGGGCCCTGGCGGAGACGACGGGGCGGAAGTGACTTCAGTCCAGGCCACGGTGCAGCCCCATCGCCTGGAGCCCGGCCTGATCTCGGCCTCCTCCCCCAGAAGCTTCCCCCGGCCTCGCCGGGCAGAGGCACACGCTGAGGTCCCCCCGCCCAGCCATCAGGACAGCGTGGCAGGCTGTCCCCTAACACTGTGCACACGTCCCGGGAAAAGCCGGGGACCCTCCGATGTGCCTCCACGCGCCCCCAGGCACCTGCAGGATCGAGGGGCACAAACTTCCAGGACGGGAACCGGGAAGAGTATCGGTCCCAGAACCAGAAAGAAGCTAATGCAGAGGAAAACCTGTGTATTTCCCTCCAACCGAGGAGGCAGCCAAGGGACGGCCCCACGGGCTTCTTGCATCAACCACAGACGGCACCGCTGGGCCCCGGGAGACGCAGCCCTCGCCCCGGGGACCGCGCTAATGGCTCTGGCCCGGGTGGAGGCGGCAGGATGACGTCGTCGGGAGAGCAGGGGACGGCGGGGAGAGGTGGGACAGAGAGGCAGACCCTCCGGCCAGATCTCGGCCGGAACCAGCGCCGTGGCCTCGGGCAGGGCACGCCCCTCCCAGGAGGCAGCCGGCGGGCCCAGCTGTGGAAGTCAGGGACGATAAGTCCCGGGGAGACCCGGGTGGGTTCCCAATAACAAACTCGGAAGGCCGGGCTCTGCGGCCCCGCACCCTTAGCCGGGCCGGGGAACCCAGCAGTGAAGCTGGAGCCGCAGGAGGCCCCTCCACCACGGCTGGCACCACTGACCCCCTCTGTGGGGAGACCGCCACCTCTCCGACCACCTAACTCAGCGGTTCTCAACCTTCCTAATGCCGAGACACTTTCAGACAGCTCCTCATGGGGTGGTGACCCCCAACCATAAAGTTATTTCCTTTGTTACTTCATCACTGTAATCTTGCTACTGTTATGAACTGTAATGTAAATATCTGATAGGCAGGATGTATTTTCATTGTTGCAAATTGAACATAACTAAAGCATAGGGATTCATCACAAAAACAATGTGTAATTATATATTGTGAAATATTTATTTCTAATAACAAATAAATGAAATTTTGTCTTGAATCGTGGTGTAGCATGGGCAACAATCTTCCTATGACAGCAGTAAACTACATTGCTACACTTTGCTACACCGAGGAGCGGTATGTTGGTTCCTAAGACCATGGGAAACAGGTGTTTTCCGATAGTCCTAGGCGACCCCTGTGAAAGGGTCGCGACCCACAGGTTGAGAACCGCTGACCTAACTGCTCAAGGGACCCTGGGCTCCCAGCCGCAGCCAGGGGGCCTGTGACCTCACGCCTCCCCTCCAGCTCCCGGGAACCACACTTTCACCCACATTTCCCTGGCCCTCCACCAAAGCCGCCGCCACGCTGCGCTGGCAGGCACGGTCCACTTGGCAGAGGGATTCCGAGTCCACGCGAGTCTGTCACTTGCCAAAGCCCGGGAGCCAGAGCCTCTTTCCCCACCGGGCCCTCCTGGCCAAGGTCAAGGAGAGGACGGCCAGGGCCATGCCGCCTCCGGACCAGGCCTGGGCAGACCTTCCTGCCGCCCACCGAGCCGGGCACAGGCGGGCAGGCGGGTGGCCGGCCCTGAGGCCCCGTGGTGACCTGACTGCCAGCCTCCAGTCCCCGGGGCCCAACTCTGGTGCAAAGCCCGGGGCTGGAGGAGAGAGGGGTCCTTCCTGCCCAGGCGGCTGAGAGAAGGGGGGACAGGGGGGTGCCGCCCAGGGCACATTCTGACCCAAGGGCAGCGTGCACAACGCCCCCCACCACCACCTGTGAGAGGGGGACCACCCCCGGGGCTGCAGCTCCAGCGGCCGGGGAGGCTCAGGGTGACCCCCCTTCCAGGGGGAGCGAAGGCTGGAGGAACTCACCTCTCTCAGCAGCCGCATCCCCCGCAGCCGGTCCTGCCGCTGCTGAGCCACGACGACCCCCAGGACGAGCGTGTGCGCCGCGCAGGAGACCACGGAGAGCGCGACGATGGGGCTGAGGCCGAGCGGCAGCGTGAGGAAGAAGGAGAAGACGAAGAAGGCCTGCCAGCCCGCCGTGTCGCCGGCGGGGAAGCCGAGGCCCAGGTGCGCGAGGAGCCGCGCGCTGAGCAGCAGCCACAGCAGGTAGGGCAGCGCGCGGCGGGCGGCGCGGCCCGGGCGGCGGCCCCGGCGGCGGCACAGCGCGAGGAGCAGCGCGTCCAGCAGCAGCCCGGCCGCGGCCACGGCCAGCGGGGCGCGCCGGGGGGCGGCGGCGGCGGCGGCGGGGGCGGCGGGGGCGGGGGCCGCCAGCACCAGCGCGCACAGCACCAGCGCGTAGCAGTCGAAGAGCGCGGCGAACGCCACCAGCACCCGCAGCGTCTCGTGGCGCTGCCGCCGGAAGTACGCCTGGTACAGGCGCTCCAGCGACGCGGGCGCGAAGCTCCGCCGCAGGCCGGGCAGGCACGGGCACGGGCAGGGGCAGGGGCCCGCGCGGCGCGCCGCCACCTCCTGCGGCCCGCCCCGGCGGCGCGGCTCCGGGTCCGAGGGCAGGCTGGCCGAGTACTCGGCGGAGGGCTCGGCCTCCGGGAAGCCCGGGGGCCTCGGCATCCTGGCGGGTGAGGCGGCGGCGGCGGCGTCTGCTCCGACGAGGCTCCGGGCTGGTGGGCACGGCGGGCCGGGCACCGGGCTCCCTCCGGACGCGCCGCCGCCTCGCAGGCTGTGGGGCCGGGCGGCGGGAGGCGGGCGGCGGGAGGCGGGCGCGCTCACCTCCGCGCGGGCGCACGACGGGTCTCCAGGGCGCGGGCGGCGCGGATCCTTCTGGAGCAAAGGACACGGCCAAGTAGACGCCGCTCTCCCCGCCCCTCCCCGCCCTCCGCCCTCCGCCCGGGCTTCCCCGCGGCCCCCGCCCCCACCCTCACCCCCATCCACCCGGGCACCGGAGCCACGGCCGCCAGAGGCCGCGCAGCCCGGCTCCTCCCGCCACCGCCGCCGCCGCCACCGCCACGCTCCCGCCACCGCGGCCGCACGCTCCGCACTTCCCGCCCCGGCGCCGCTTCCTGTCTGCCTCCCGCCGGCCCCTCGCCCCCCGTCTCCGCCCCGGTGCCCCCGGCTCTCGGCTCTCGGCTCCGGGCTCGCTCCCCGGAGCCGCCGCCAGGCCCCCGCCGCGGGGACCGCGCCACACGGCCTCCGGGGGTTCCCGAACCTTCCCCCTGCTTACGTCCTCTCCCCCCCACCCAGCCCCCCGCGCCCCGGCCCGGCGCTCACCTGCGCGGGAGACCCCGGAGGAGCCGCGTGGTCGCGCCGGCCCGGTGCCTGCGAGGCGGCGGCGGGGCCGGTCACGCGTGCGGCGGGCGGGGCGGGAGGCTCAGCGCCGCGGCCCCGGACCCCGGCTGCAGCGCGGTTCTTCCCCCCAAACCCACCGCCACCCCCAAACCACGGTCAGTCTCCGCCGGCGCCGGGCCCCGCGCGGAGGGAAGAGGCGGGGACGGGGCCCTCCCGGCGGGAGCGCGGGCCGAGGCCGGGGCCGCCCGCCTGCATCCTCCGCCGCCCGCGCGCCGAGCGGAGCCGCCGAGTCCCCGCGGCGCGGGCGGCTCCGGGCCACGCGCGCTCCGGGCCCGGGGGCGGCGCCCTCCCTCCTCCTCCCCCCCCGTCCCCCTCCTCCGCCCTCAGACGCCGCCCTCTCGGCGGGCGCGGCCGGGCGCTGGGGGGCGGGCGAGGAGGAGCCCGGGCTGCGGGGGCGGGAGGAAGGGCGCCCGGACCCCCGCCCCGCGGCCGGCGGCGCTCGGAGGACGGGAGCGGGGACGCGCCCGCGGCAGGTGAGGCGCCGGGACCCCTCCGCCGCCGCGGCTTCCTTCCGGCGCGGGGCCGGGTTCGGGGTCGGCTCCCGGGCCGGGCGTGCCGGGCGCGTGTCCCCGCCCCTCCGGCCGCCCCAGCGCCCCAGCGCCCAGCGAGCGGGCGGGCGAGGGGCCGGGGCCTCCGCACGGGGCGGCAGCGGCGCACGTGGCCTGGAGGCGACCCGGCTGCGGGGAGCGCCGCGGGCACGGCCCACCGGCCCGGGATGGCGCGTTTGCACCCACAGACTCTCCGTGAAAAGCCCAGAGGCTCGCGGTCACGCCCCTCCGCCTCCTACTGCTCAGCGCCCCCGACAGAACACCGTGCCAACCACGGATGCGCCTCAGGGATCCAGGGGAAGGGAGAGGGGCGTCGGGTGGGTGGTTGGGGAAGGAAAGCCTGGGGGAGGGGGAGGGGGTGGTTGAGGATTTGGGGGGGAGGGGTTCCCCTGGGGAGAGCAGAGGAGGTGGGTCAGAGAGGAGCGCGCAGCCATCCTGGCTCTGGATGGAGTGGCCTCCTGGAGCTCCCAAGTGCCATCCGGGAGCCCTCTTCCAGAAAGAACCTCATCCCTCGGGGAATTGGACGCCTCAGAGCAGGGGTCCCATCACAGCTGCTTCCCTGAGCCCCTCACACTCCTTCCGGAAAGCGGCCCACCTCCGCGCACGCCTGTCCGGGCCTGATTCTGAAGGTGGGGGCCCTACCTCCATCAGATCTGGGAGGAGGGAAATTGCAGAAGGCAGCTCTCTCTCCATGGTCTGAATGTGTCTGGAGCCCAAACGTTCATTTTGAATTGTTACGTGTTGTCAGAGGAGGCATGATGCTTGTGTCTGACAGAGGGACCTGTATTAATGAAAAGAAAGAGCCGCCCACTGCATGGGAGAAGGTATTTGCCAGTGTTACCTCCGATGAGAGTTTAATCTCCAACATTTACAGAGAGCTCATACAACTGAGCAAAAGGAAGATAAACGATCCAATAAAAAAAAATGGGCAAAGGACCTAAATAGACACTTTTCGAAAGAGGACATACAGAAGGCCGAGAGGCATAGAAAACATGCTCAAAGTCACCAATCATCCAGGAGATGCAAATGGAAACGATGAGATATCTCACACCTGTCAGAATGGCTGTTACCAACAAACAAGTGCTGGCGAGGATGTGCAGAAAAAGGAACCCCCGTGCACTGCTGGTGGGAAAGCAGACTGGTGCAGCCACTGTGGACAACGGTATGGAGCTTCCTCAAAAAACTAAAAATGGAACTCCCATTTGACCCAGTGACCCCACTTCTAGGAATGTATCCCAAGAAACAAGAAACACCAGTCAGAAAGGTCATCTGCACCCCTATGTTCATAGCAGCACAGTTCACCATAGCTAAGATTTGGGAACAGCCTGGTGCCCATCAGCAGATGAGTGGATTAAAAAAACTGTGGTACATCTACACAACGGAATACTACGCTGCGGTAAAAAGGAAGGAACTTATACCATTTGCAACCGCATGGATGGAACTGGAGAGCCTTATGCTAAGCAAAATAAGCCAGTCAGGGGAAGATAAATATCACATGGTCTCACTCATACGTGGGATATGATGATCAACATAGTTTGATGAACAAGAATAGATCCAGAGGCAAATGGCAGGGGAGGGGCGGTTAGAGAGCAACCAAAGGACCTGAGTGCATGCTATTAGCATAACCCATGGACACAGACACTGGGGCTAGGGACTTGCCCGAGGTGGGAATGGCTGGGGGTGGGGGGAGGGCAGGGAGAGTCAATTGGGGAAAAGAGAGACTTAGGTAAAACTTTAGACAATAAAAAGTAAGAAAGAAAAAAAGCAAGCAAGAAGAAAAGAGCTGATAAATACTGTTTGGCCTGCTTTGGCACAAGGGACACGCACATTGTCCCTGTGAGTCCCTCCTCTTTCCGGGCACATATGCCACCACCCGTGCCCCCAGCTGCTCCTCCCCATTGTGAAGGGGAGGGGGTACCACACAGAGATACCCCTGCTAAAAGCCCCGATCTCCTGCCCTGGCTACTGGCCTCACGTCCCACTCCCTGCCCTCCACCAGCCTCCGCTCTTTGCCGTGGGCACCCGTTCAGCAGACATGCGCTGAGAGCACGCAGTGGCCACCAGCCTGGCCCGGCGTCAGGGAAGACCACAGACAGGAGCCACCTGCCAGCCCCGCCAGAGCACCAGGCCCGGCCAGGCACAGTGGCAGCGGAGACCCCAAACGGGGCCTCTCAGGGTTGGAGGGAAGGATCTCAACAGCGGACAGAGGCTCGCCAGCAGGACAGCCGCCCAGCACGTTCCCATCCTGCTCTGCATCCTGGATCTGGGCACAGCCCTTACCGTGGCTGTGGGGAGCCCCTCGGGACAGCTGCAACCCCCTGCTGCCTCCGGGGCCTCCCTGGGAGCCAGAGGCCATTGGGTAAAGACTCCGGCAAGAGAGCTGCCCCAGAGGAGCCAGGAACACGCAACGCGTGGACACAGGCGGCCAGACGCGGGCCTCGTGGCTCCAGCGCAGGCACCTGATACCAAGTACTCCAACACTGAACGAATGGAGGATTGCCCCCGGGAAGAAACGCACTCTGTACGTCCCCACTCCGAACGTCCCGAGGGCCGCATCAGGCCGCACTGATTGATGCTGAAAGTGGTCTGGCCTCCAGGCCGTTAAAAATAGCCACATTCAGGGAAGAGGGTGGGAGGTGCCTTCGGCTTTCCAGCTTATGTTTCACATTGTTGGAAGCTGGGCGATTGGTATGCATGGCTTTTGCAATCCAAAGACACCGTAAGTCTACCTTTAACACACACATACCTACACAACCTGAGACCGTGACTTGCGTGGGACGTGTGTGTGTATCGAAAGTGAAGAGGAGGGCCTCCCTGCCCCCCACCCCACCCCCCTCCCAGGATCCGCTGGGCCGGGATGCCTCTGCTGAAGGCCTCCTTTGCAGAGAAGGACCCAGCGCTGGGTAAACAAGAGTGACTTGCCCCCTGGGGAAATGTGTGGCTCCCGAACCCGGCAAACAACGGCAAACAACAGCTCGGAGCAGAGGCCTGGCGTCCTGGGAAAAGCGAGGGGGGAGGGGAGGAGAGGGGGAGGAGACGCCGGCTCCCTGCGGGCTGAGCCCAGTGAGAGCCTAGCTGGGGCCTCAGCTGAAAACAGAGCCTGAGACAGGGCCGCCCCAGGTGGTGTATTGGGCCAGGGGCTCCTGGGGAGAGGAGGCGGGAAATGAGGTGTGGGACCCCGAGTCACTGCTGTGGACAATGGGGGGCCATCGTCTGGGACCCTCCAAGGAGCCCTGGAGAAGGCACCTCAGATTTTTTAAAATACACAGTGGTACCTCAAGATACGAGTTTAATTCGTTCTGTAACCTTGAGTCGTGGGAAACTATGAGACGCTCAAATCGAGGTAAACTGGTGGGTCGTGTGCAGCCGGCCGATCTCGCAATTACTCCTATCTCAAATGTTGCTCGTCTTTCAAAGCAAAAATCGCTCGCTCACTTGACGGCTCGTATCTCAAAAAAAAATCTCGTATGTTTGGGCACTCCTATCTCGAGGTACACTGTATTTTTATTGATTTCAGAGAGAAAGGGAGAGAAACATCAATGAGAGAGATCTCCCCGGCCTGGGCCTCGTCCAGCCATCTCCTGTTCTGAAATGTTGCTCTCCTCCTCTTCTTCCTCCCCCTCCTCCTCCTCCTCCTCCTCCCCCTCCGCAGGCAGGGCGAGGCCTGTCAGCCGCATCCCTGTGGTGCCTCCTCCCGGAGGGGCCCTGGCTTCGGTGCTTTGGGAAACGTGACATTTCCGTGGAGGCTCAGGATTACGCAGCTTTCACCCGTGGCTGCAGCCCATGGCGTGTCTTCCTCTCAGCTCCCACCTGGCTGGGCTGGAGCGGAACGGAGACTCCAGCCTCAGCCCTGACACCAGGCTTCCGGCTGTCAGTGAGGCCCGGGCCTGAGACGCGGTGTCCCCTCCTGGAGAAGCAGTAACTGACGGGGGGTTGGGGGGGAGCTTCCCGAGGATTCCTGCTCAAGCACCTGGAACCCACTCTCCCCGCCGCCTCTTCCCGGCTGTGAGGTCGGGAGCAAGTGTCCTCTGGTCTCGGCCCTTTCTCACCTGTGAAATGGGCTCAACAAAAGGAGGGGAGAGAGCACCACCCGCAGTGCCCGGAAGGCAGGACCCACAGGAACGGGCACCGGTAACCCTGTCACTACCACCACCAGCAGGCACAGGGCCTGGTCCCGCTCCCAAGGACCCTGGCTCCAGGAGGGCCACCCAGAAACCGGCCCAGCCCAGGACAGCCAGAGCATGGAGGGGGCTTTCCCTGTGCCCGAGGGCAGCGAGCTGGGCAGGTGCCCGTGTAGATGGCAGAGCAGCTGGACCCAGGCAGGAGGCAGGAGGCCTGAGCTGGACCTGCAGGGGGAGGGCAGTGTGGCTGTGCTGTGTGTGTGTACAGATACACATCACATGCTTACACACACACTTATGAATCTGCACAGTGATTGCACACATGCTGTCACAGGATCACACTCACATACACTCTCCCATTTTGCACATTTAAACACACACACACACACACACACACACTGTCACTTTCATGCCCCCCTCACCCTATGTGCTTACACACACAGGCACACACACATGCAGAGGCCCAGGCCAAGCCAGGAAGACCCTAACATGGAGGCAGAGGCACCAAGAGACACAGCGATGGACAAGGAGAGACAGAGTGGGAGACAGGCTGATGCTGTGGGAGAGGAAGATGGCAGGGGAATCGATAGAGGTCCCCCGCTGTGACCACGGAGAGAGTACCCCTCCTGGCTGCGAGGGTCACAAACAGCCAGGCTGCGGGGGGCCAGCTGTGAGACGGGCGAGGGGCTCCGTCCAGGGCTGGTGCTGTCCTTCCAGCACCGTCCCAGTAGTTGCTCCTCCCCATCTCGGGAATGACCCTTGACCCTGCCCTTTCACTCACACCCGCCCCAACCCTCATCTATTCTCTCTAATCCAACCAGAGCGATTGTTCAACCAAATCCAAATCTGGCTTGTCCCCGTGGGCTTTAAGAACCTGGTCACTAGGCCTGGCTGGTTTGGCTCAGTGGATAGAGCGTCCGCCACGGAACCAAGGGTCCCAGGTCCCATTAGGTTGCAGGCTCCTCCCCAGCCCGGGCCCTGGTCGGTGCGAACGCAGGAGGCAACCAATCGGTGTGTTTCTCTCACATCAGTCTATCCCTCTCTCTAAAATCAATGGAAAAATACCCTGGGGTGAAGATTAAAAAGAAAAATAAGTGAAATAAAAACCTGGCCACTAGCTGTGCCTGCCCCAAGGTCAGAGGGCATGAGCTGGGGGGTTGAGGAGGATGTCTGTCTGTAAGGTGCTCAGATGCCACCTGCCCTCTGAGGTTTCCTCAGGGACATTAGTTGTCCTTGCACAAACATCTGAGGTGGGTGGAATGGTGGCTCCAGGAAATACAGGTCCATGTCGAAGCCCCTGGAACCTGGGACGGTGACCTTCTTCGGAAAAACAGTCCTTGGAGATGTAATTAAGTCCTGCGTCTTGAGACAAGACCATCCTGGATGACCCGGCGGCCCTCAGTCCAGTGACAGGCATCCTTAGGAGAAACAGGCACGAGGAGCAGGGGATGTGAAGGTGGTGGCAAAGGTTGGAGGGCTGTGGCCACAGCCAGGGAGCCCCTGGAGCCACCCAGAGCTGGAAGAGGTGTCCCGAGGGCGTGCGGGTCCAGGTCTCCGGGGCTGAGAGAATGGGGCGCTGTCTGGGGTGATGGTAGCCTCGGGAACCCCAGACAGGGCCAGCGGTGTGCTTTCTGCAGCCACGCTGTGCATTTGTTGTCAGCTGGCACGCTGCCACCCCACTGGCTGGACTTCCCGCCCAGTTCAAGGCCTCTCTTCATCTTTGTCCCCAGCCTGCCAGCCCTGATAGGTTCTCAAAAAATCCTGTGGAATTGAACGAAGGCACCGAGTCTGTTAGACCCTCTTCTCCAACTGCGGGGCTGCTTCCATCAGGATCACATGCCCCATGGCACCCGAGAGGTGCCAGCAGGTGGCAACCATCACACAGCTGTTCTGGACTCTGATTTCACTTGAAGTGATGTTCTCCTCCTCGGAGAGAAGTGGAGTGATTTAACTGGTAGTTTTAATTGCTGTTTTTATTGTGAAACTGTCGGGGGTTGACTGTGAAGAGCAGAAACTTCTACCTGGTCTTGTCTCCTGCTGCAGACACGGCGTGGCAGTGTCTGTGGGCCACACCCCAGTCTCCTCTCTCCTGCAGGGAGTGTTGGGGTCCATGCCAACACTCAGACCCGCCCTGCGGCTCCCCCTGCTGCCCGGGCCCAGCCAGGAACTCCTGTTCTGAGCACGCTCCATATGCCCTTGTCACTTTGAAAATACTGTTCCCTCTGCCCGATGCCCGTCCCCTCTTCGTCCACCTGACGAACTTCCCAGGACCCAGGCAGGGGCGTCCCCTGCACCTCTGGATGCCCCCTCCGAGGTGGCCAGTGGTTCCAGCCCGTCCCCTCCCCCGCTGTCTACTTCTCCATCTCGCGTTCTGCCTCCAATGGTAGCGTGCCATCGCTCATAAATCTTGTTTCTCCCCCTGAATGCGAGTTCAAAGGGAAAAGGAGCAGACTTGGTTTTTAACTGTGGATCCCGTGCTGAGCCCATGTTGGTCCAGGGGAAGGGTATTCCTCTCTCTGGCTGCGTAAGAGCCCCACAAACGGTGTCTGACCGGTGCAGAGGGCCTCAGTCCTGGAACCCGCGTCCTCTCCGGGCCTCGCTGGGCTAAACGCCAGGCACGGGCAGGGCTTTGTTCTCCCTGCAGCTTCTCGGGGAGATCCCACTCCCTCCCCTCCTCCTGCTTCTACAGGCCGCCCACAGCCCTTGGCTCGTGGCCCCTTCCCCATCACCTCTCTGACCCTGCGGGAGCCGTGCCTCCCTCTGACCACAGCTGGGAGAGGCTGTCTAATGTTGACGACCCACGTGGACCATCTCCCCATCTCGAGGTCCGTAATCACACTGGCAAAACCCCTTTCCCGTGTAAGCAACGCAGTCACGGCTCCCGCAGGCCAGGATGCTCTGCGGGGAGGGGGAAGCGCGGTCCTCTGCCCAGCACACCGGCTCCTGGTGGAGATCCAGGCAGAGCTGAGGAGAGCACGCGCCCGGTTAGCGCATTTCTCCCCCCCCCCCCCCCGGTGGTTCTAATCGTCAGCCTGCACTCAGTGGCACAGCAAGTTAAACCTGGGGATTGTGCACTCAGTGGCACCAGCAAGTTAAACCTGGGGATTGTGCACTCAGTGGCACAGCAAGTTAAACCTGGGGATTGCTACGCATCTTAAAAGCCTGTGGGAAGGTGTTTGTTTTGTTTAAGAGAAAGAGGCCTTAGGAATCTTGTCGTGGAGGGGAAAGCTACAGAAGGAACACCCTCCTGTGGTGCCCTCTGTGCCTCATGAACAAGACAGCTCCGTGTTCCGGCGAGGCAGCAA
Source organism: Lasiurus borealis (assembly GCA_004026805.1). Classification (NCBI taxonomy): domain Eukaryota; kingdom Metazoa; phylum Chordata; class Mammalia; order Chiroptera; family Vespertilionidae; genus Lasiurus; species Lasiurus borealis. Next base: position 270 of record PVJN01024015.1, on the reverse strand, counting down.
AGAACGTCTGCCCTGCCGAAACCGGTGTGGCTCAGTGGATAGAGCGTCGGCCTGCACACTCAAGGGTCCCAGGTTCGATTCCAGTCAAGGGCATGTACCTGGGTTGCGGGCACATCCCCAATAGGGGACGTGCAAGAGGCAGCTGATCGATGTCTCTAACTCTCTATCCCTCTCCCTTCCTCTCTGTAAAAAATAAATAAAATATAAGAAAAAAAATAACAAACTTAAAAAAAAATCTCCGCTCTCATTTGGACATTGATTCCCCACTCC
>PVJN01024014.1:0-31618 GCA_004026805.1 Lasiurus borealis | reverse complement strand
CCCTTAGCCCCGATCCACCCCCAACACCTCACTCATGCACTCACCCCTGTCCAGGGCTTTTTAAAAAATGTAAACAGGTATTTGAAGTGGCTGTGCAGATCAACAAACAGGAAAAACTAGTGAGGGATCAGCATTTTATTTCCTAATCTTGCCTAAATATATAAATATTCCATCACCCCAAGTACAGCCATTGCCTTGTCCTGAAGGAGACTGTGACATGAACTGAGAGCATTTATTGCCCCAGGGGAAGGGTTAAACTATGACAAAAGAGGGGTGGGTTAAACAAGGAAGAAAAACTCTCAATATGTCATAAAATATACATGCTATTTCTAATTTATTCCTGTTCATTTGAGGCAACATATCTAATGTATTACTAACATTTCTGATAATACAGTATCACTTTGCCCTTTAATAACGTGTTAGTGTCTGTAGTCTAATTTGGACTTGGTGAATTACTGTTTTATTTAATGAAAAAAAAAGATAAATTGTACTTGATTTGTGTTTATTAATTTCTATGAATTGGGTCTGTGACATTTATGAAAGCTTAGGCACATAATTTCTTTCTTTAATTTACAGCTCGGGAACTGTTTAAATATAATTTTTAATGATGCAGAAAATGCTTGCTGACATATTTGTTTCCTGGGTTTCTAACATGCATATTTACCATTTCTATATGATGAACAAACACTGTCTCAAATGGTGGAGAAAGAAAAATGTTACTGGTTTAGGATGCCTTTATTAAATCTTAGCTCTTGTATTTAGGTGGCTCAGGCCGAGTTTCCCAGAGGTTGATAAGTTTAGTGCAATTGCGGGCTGGTTCAGGCTAACTCAGTTTGATAGGTAAGGCTTTGCAGGTGTAGCAATCATCAATCTGGTGCAAAACCTCAGAACAAAGACTAAAAATAGGTGTCACTTCTACACTATTTTGGGGGGGATGGAAGAAGTTAAATAACCAATGAAGTACATTTCTCAAAGAAAAATACGATTTCTCTGACTATTTCCTAAGGACGAAATAGTTTTATCAGCAAAATAGGTATTTTTCTTCACATTTAATTTCCTTAAAGTCATCCTCTCTGTCCTATTCTGCACGTAGGTCACATTCATGTACAACTCCTGTGAGAAGCGATACAGCTACTATTCAGAGGTTTTGATTTTTTAATTGTTCTGAAATTTCAATTTTTGAATTTTTAAGTAAACATCAGCTTGACATGGTAATTTTTTCTTTCAGAATAAGAGTCACATATTTATTTTGTTTTATTTTTGGGGAAAATCACCAGCAATCAGTGAATAAAAAATGGGAAGGCTGAAAGGGCTGCTCTTCCTCTGACTTCTGTCATTACAACAGATGTTCTCTATGACCTTGACCAAACAACGCCATCCCCTAATCAGAAAGGAGCAGACTTGTTGGTGGATTTATGATAGATGTCTGTGCCACAGCTGGAAAGACTGTCCAGAGCTGTGGGTTATTACAGACTCATTTTTGTGCTGAAACCTGGCTTGTACTTCCCATTTTAATTTGTTTTATATACTTTCACCTAAACATGGTTTGCTTCATGTGTTTTTCAAAAAGATCTCCTTATGAATTGGATAGTTCAGATATATTTATCATAATTATGAGGAGCTATAGCTTTAAGTATATGATGGACTTGCTGATGTCAGCAGTGGAAAACTAATGCTGCCGATATCAGCTGACAAGACACTAATTACTAGTTATGTGGCTGTTGCCTGCTTAAGGAGCTATTCAGTGAGTTATGCTTTAGAAAAGCTGGAGAGTACAGAGCTGACCTGGGGAGAGATATCTAATATGAAAACACCACAGAAGTTCTCAGGTTTATCCTCCCAACAGAGATCTATCCAATTAGGAAGCATCTATTTCAATACTAAACCACAAAAAAGGCCGGCTGGAAAAAGAAGTTATAGGAAGACACAGAGCCATCACTAGTTGGCGGACAGCAAATGCAACCTAAGCACGTTTCTCAGCATTTAATCAATAGGGGCTCTGGGACAATTACTCCCCGCACAAAAACCTATCTGGTCATAGCAAGAGGAAGGGCCTTGCATGAGGATCTGCCTGGAGACACCTCTCAACACCACTGATCTGACTCTTGGAGTGGAGGCCCTGACTGAATCCTTACCGTGAAAATGGCAGAACTGACTGTGTTCGATCCTTGGGTGACCAGGGAAGTTGCACTTACTAGTAGCTCTGAAGTCCGGGTGAGGCAATGGAGCGAGTGAAGGTTTTTCATTCAATTGAAGGATCAGATTGGTAAATTCTGCTGTTGGACCCTAATGTTTTTTTTTAGGACAAAAACATGTTGCTAAGTTTATATTCCATGTGTGACCCTAGAGAGATCTTCAAAAACAACAACAACAAACTATAGCTTTCCTCTGAGGCTAAAAAAAAAAGGAAAAACCTGGTCACTTATTTGTCAAATATGAGAGGACAGCAAAGCCTCACCAAGCTGTCTTTCTCTGTGGAGTTGTTGAGCCTCTGCCCACACACTGGCTCAGAACATTTTCGGGAATGCAGCTGGGCACACAGGTGTGGGGCGCCATCCTCACACCTCAGCCGGCTTTCTCCTCTCGCCCCTGTGTCTGTGTCATCAGTTGGTATGTGGAGAGTTTTATGGACCAGCCTGCTTAACAGGCTCTCAATGAGTCATGCCCACTCCCTGCCTTAACGTGGGCACAGCCTCACTCCCCAGGAAGAGAGGCAGAACACAGGAGAAAAAGGTGTTTTGCAAACACTTCCTTATGTTGGTACATGTTTTTTCTATCCACGGAATAAGTAACAAGTCATCAGAGGTTTTTCCAGAAACATCAACAAGTTGATTCCATACACTTTTGAGTCTTTATTCTGGAATGTGAAGCCTTGGCCAGGCCACCGGGTAGGATGGAAGCAGGATGACCATCAGGCCCAGGAGAACAGTGAGTGGTCCAAGTTCAGCAGATGGCTGAGCAGCTACATGCTCAGGAGCAAGGTGTACATCCTTCTGTGCTTCAGACTGCTCCTCAAGAAGCTCCCTGTCCTGCGACATGATTACATAAGTCACACCCATAACAATCCTAGAGCGATGCTGGGCAGAAGGGACATTCTGTAACCATCACTTGCCTTCCTCACTTTGTCTTATTTTGTGTTCCCGGCACAGTCGGCCCTAAGTCAGGGATTCCTGCAAATGGATGCTGCAGCAGAGAAGTGACCTGGGGGTTGGGGAACAGCTGGAAAGGACATGATATGAAGCAAGACAAGTGACCGGAACCTCATCCTCTTGGGAAACGGTGCAACACAGGGCCTGGAATCATCCCACCTGAGGGAGGGGAGTGCTGAGGTCTACAAACACCTGTTCCAAGACTCATTGGCTGAAGACTACTGGGTGGGGGGCAGGTTCATTGTCAGGCGATTCCAGCCTGCAGTATGCCTCCTGCAGTTCTGGGGCGAAGCCCTAAGCACAGAGGTGCAATTCTAGCAGCTGGAAGTCAGCTGAAGAACACAGAAACTTCCTAGGGATGTGGGCAGGGCAATGATAGACATTGTAGGGAACACCAAGACATCTCAACCACTGGTAGCTCCCACTGAGAGGCCACAATCTAATAAGGAAGATAGGGACAGCTGAAACTTCAAAGGAAAAGGTTTGCGATGCCAAGATGTCTGCAGTTTCAAGGAGCAATCAGCACCTGGATCTCCCCAGGGTGGCACTCACTACGATGGGCCTCTGGCTCTTAGCTCCGCATCTGATCTGTCAGCATCCAGAGAGTGAGCTCAGAGGAGCACCCAGACTTGTGATAACCAGAACCCACAGAGTCTGGGCAAAATACTAGAAGGCCCATGTATTGATCTGCATTCTCTCTTTGTAGGCTGTGCTTCATGAGAGACCAAATTAGATCTTAAAGTGGGCACAGTCTCACTCCCTAGGAAGAGAGACAGAATACAGGAAGGGCCTGCATCAAAAGCTCCACCTCCATTTATAAGTCTCCCATTTATAAGAGGAGATTCAGAAAAATGGATATTATTAAGAATCACTCCTTAATAGGGATAGCTCAAGGAGCTCTGCCCCATTGAAGGGACTGCTTTGCCTATAAGGTTGTTTAGAAGGAAACAGTTTGTCCCCAAGTCTCCATTTGGCTCTGCCAAGAGTGGATGTAGCACTTTAACTTGTAGCTTCCAGAAAGGCAAGGTATTCAGTAGTTAGGAGTGAAGACTCCAGAGTCAGGATACTCCTGGTTCAAATCTTGTCCCACCATTGTACTAGCTGTGTGACTTGGTAGCTAGTTAGTCTCTCTGTGCCTCAGCTTTCTCATCCATAATAGTACTTATTTTGACCCAGCTGGTGTGGTCCAGTAGTTGAACATCAACCCATGCACCAAGAGGTTGCCAGTTCAATTCCCAGTCAGGGCACATTCCCAGGTTGCAGGCTTGATCCTTAGTAGGGGACATGCAGGAGGCAGCCAATAAATTGATGTTTCTATCTCTCCCTCTCTGTTCCTTTGTAAAAATCAATATAAGTGTTGTTTTTTTAATTCTAAAAAAACAGTACCTATTCTGTATAGTTATGAGTATACAATGTAATATACACAATGTGACACATGAATTCACAATATTTGGCACAGAATGAAATCTTATCATTCTAGATGCTATGTAGAACCTTTTTTGTTTGTTTGTTTTGTTTTGTTAATCTTTACCCACAAATAATTTTTCCACTAATTTTTTTGACAGTGGAAAGGAGGGAGGATTGGGAAGAGAGAGAAAGAGAGAGAGAGAGAGAGAGAGAGAGAGAGAGAGATGAGAGAGGCAAATTGATCAGTTGCCTCCCACACATGCCCCTACTAAAGCAGGGGAATAAACCTGCAACCCAGGTATGTGCCCTCAACCAGGAATTAAATCCACAACCCTTCAGTCCAAGGGCTGATGCTCTAATCACTGAGAAAAACTGGCCAGGGCTGAAGAAACTCTTTTTTTTTTAAGTCAACACAGTCTTTTTAAGTATGGCAATAGTTTTCAGTAAGTTTTATTTTGTTCTTGGAACCAGTGTATCCCATTGAAGTGTCTTTGTTATCATTGTTCTAAAAGGTCTTCCATTTGTGTGCTGAGAAGGGGGAAGGCCTCATTTCTCCTCCCATTTTCCTGATTATAGATATAAGAGCAATAACTACTCAGCTAAAAAACACCTCAGGCAGGGCTCAGAGTCTCTGAAGTCCTGAATAGAAACATTATAAATGCATGTGACCAGTGGCTGAACAAGCAGTCAGTCTAGAATTTTATGTTGGGACTACATTTTCAAATGTTGCCCAAGTGAGAATATCTTTAAGTATTTGGGCCTGGAATATACTCTAGGATTCTGCCAAACATGTCTCTCATACAACTTGGGGGCAAAGCAACAAATCAAAGCCACTGTCAGATTGAGCCCTAATGCCTGAAGTATGTTCCTTGATGGAACCAAAGATCCCTAACCACCCAGGGGTGAATGAAATGGATCAGTGTGGAATGTAAATGTTGAAAGACCTGTTAGAAAAAGCTATCGGCACCAAGGCGCTGGAAAGGACATTGGACTTAGAGACTCTGCACAGTCAAGGAAAATAAAAGGATTCCTTGAATAGTGGAGTAAAAGTATCACTAGAGAATGTGGACATTGAGAGACCTGTAAGGACGTGGTTAAATAACAAGTGTGAGAGGAGAGCAATTGTGAGAAGCTCAGGTCCTATTTCAAATTGGTCGCTAATTAATTGGGAGACTTTGGGAAGGTCATTTAGCCTTTCTAGGCTTTCTCTAGGTTTGGCTAGTTGTTCTGTAAGATATAGTCTAAGTCTAGCACTACTCTGTGATTCTAAATATTGAGAAATAGATGAGTGAAAAGGCTTTTTCAGTTGGGAAACAAAAATTTCCCTTTTCCTTAAAATTTCCCTCTATCAATTCAGTTCCTGGCAAGAAATCTAAGTACACTAAAATGAAGCCAATTAACAGTTCTTACTACTGCTCTGTCATAAGTCAGTTATCTCAGAGAAGGCAGATGGGTGAAAAAGACATGTTTCTATAGATTGGTTTGTTCATATCCCACAAATTTAATTTCATAAAACCAGGCACCCATTCCATTCTCAGAAGCGCGGTATACTGTGGACTCTCCAGGCAAACACAGAACAGGTGCTAATCGATCAATAGGTGAGGACCATGCACTGCCATTGCAGCCTAAGAATGTGATGTCATTGGTGACTGGATGAGAAGAGGTTGGGGTGGAGTGATGATAGAGACGACCAGAGTGGTGTGAGTTTAAGGGAGGATGGGAGAAGAGAAAATGCAAATGGTGAGAATAGATAGTTGTTTTCTCAAGTTTTGCTGTAAAGGGAAGAGACAAATGGGGATGCAGTAGAGTCAAGGGGGTTTTTCAAATTGGAAAATGACAATATATTGTACAGTAATGACAACTATCCAGTAGAGAGGGAACAATTGATGATACCAGAGGAAAAAAGAGGACAATTGTTGGGGCAATGTCCTTGAGTAGTCAGAGGGGATGGGACCCAAAGGTAGAGAATTTGGGCACAGGTGGCTGGATGTTGTGTTGAGTGACTTCTGAGCACAAAGATGGGGGAGGAGGTGTTGGGAGGTTTGACGAGAGGGCAGACTAAGATGGACTTGGCTACCAGGGAGCATGACAAAGGGATGAAAGTAGAAGGAGTTCCAGGCAGTATCAAGGACCACTTGAGGTTAATGGCCATGAACTTTATGTGAAACCAGTCAGCATATTTGGCTATTTTTTCTGGCCATGTTTGGATGTTTGTCTGGTTATGCTGTTAGGCTATAAGTACCTAGTAGGTAGAGTTGAAATTTAACTGAAACTTTGGTTAAGTCAAGCCAGTACAAGGGAGAGAGGGGCAAGGAGTCAATTCTGTATACAAGGGGATGGTTATGAAGATAGACTATGAAATTTAAACTGGGTGGGGAAGGAATAGAGGGTGTCATAGGGATGGAACAGTTAGAGGGTGATAGGAATGTTGGATTAAAGTCCTAGTGGTATAGAAGGTGGGCTACCAGAGTGAACCAGCTCTAAAGATAACAGGCGTGGTAAAAGAATAGGATGTCTGAAATTAAAATTTTTGCAGTGTTGAAATCATTAATAATGAAAAGGTTAAAGGTATGACCGTAGAAGTGAATAGCAGAGATTGAAGCTATTGGAGAAAAGAAATTAAGGAACTGAAAGGCCAGGGTATTGAAAAGATCTGGTTATTGAAATCACATGAATAATAATTGGATTGATTTTGAAGACAAGGAGCAAGGAGTAGTGGCCTTGGGGTCAGTAGATAGGAGAAACTAGGGGGTGGTACTATTGGATGAGTGAGATTCCAAGCTGAGGGTTTGGAAGAAGAGGAGCGCAGTTACAGAGCATCAATGTGGGATGTGAAGAGCACGTATACCACCTCTAACTCCAAACTAAGTAACTACCAGATCACCTGAGAGGACTAGAGAAAATGTGTCTAGCGGGGAGCCAGGTATCAGCCAGAAAATATTCAAAAAGACAATTGGAAGAGGTTGACAATACTGGGCTGGCGCCAGCAAACTATAGAACAGGGACCCCTTGATTTTGTAATAGTCCTATAAAGAGGTGTGGAATCTAGAAAGAGAGCAAGCGGGACTCTCGCTTGTCCCCGTACTGTTGGTCACATTTCTGGTGGGAGGCTTATTTTGAGTACACATTCTTTTTCGTACGTGAACCAAGATTTCTCCAGGTCAACAAATCATTTTGGTTAAAACACATCATTACAGAATGTAGCCGTAGTTAACTTTGCATTCATTACTCATTTTAGATTGGGCATTGCTTATCAGATTCTCCAATACAACTTACTAATTCCAATTTAATATTGCTGCTTCATTACACTGGGGGACCTTCAACCTGACCTGCAGTAAGATTAACTTGAATCTGCTTTATGACAAATAAACACCACTCATGTGCAATGACTTTAAAGAACTCAGTTGAACATTCAAAGGCAGATGACTTTCTAATGCACTTTGTTTTAATGTTAAATATTCTTCTTGCACACCCAAAGACTAGTGATTCATCTTGGACCCTTGCATAGGTGGTCAGACCTGGGAAAAAGTTGTGACACACACAAAGCTTTCTTTCCTTCTTGTTTTAACAACAAAGGAATACAATTAAAGGCCTTGCAAACAATGGAGTCACATCTCTGCAAATATCTCCCATCTAGGGTCGAGTCTTACTCCAAGGACCTAAAAACTGGGGATTGTCACATTTTTCTGATGTCAGGACTAGCTCATGTTTCTGCCTCTCTCTGAATCCCTCTCATGCAGTGAGCACTTTCTACATCACGGCCCAAAGGATGTGGGACATCCCCTGAGGGGTCCCATATTGGAGAGGGTTTAGGCTGAGCCGATTTGTTGGCATGCATTACCCAAGGTTACCTGTTTATTTTGATAATTTCACGTAAGCTGTCTAGAATATTTTGTTGGCTAAGGATAAGTTATTATTCATTCATTCATTCAACATTTACTAAACAACTAATTTTTATTTTCCAGAACAGTATCAGCAAAGAGGAGACCAAAATCAAGTAAGACATGGAACCTCTTCCTCATTTTCCAAAAGAAGAGAGGGCAAGATGGAAATGGATTCTGGAAATCAAGACGCTTAATTTTAATCAAGGTCCTAAAAAAGATTATTAAGCAGACATTTTGTGAACACTTAGACAAGAAGGAGGTGGTGATTAATGGGAGTCAGTGTGCATCCAGCAGAGATGCAGTGAGCCTAACATCATTTTCTCTTTTGATAACACTAGAGGCCTGGTGCATGAAATTTGTGCAGGGAGGGAGGAATGTGTCCCTCAGCCCAGCCTACACCTGCTCCAATATGGGACTCCTCAGGGGATGTCTCACAGGGATCTGGCCTAAGCCAGCAGTCAGACATCCCTCTCACAATCTGGGACTGCTGGCTCCTAACTGCTCACCTGCCTGCCTGCTTGATTGCCCCCTAATGGCTCCCCTGCTGACCTGATTAACACTTAACTGCTCCCCTGCTGGCCTGATCTCACCCCAATTGCCCTCACCTGCTGGCCTGATTTCACCCCCAACTGCCCTCCCCTTCAGGCCTGGTCCCGCACAACTGCCCTTTCCTGCTGGCCTGATCGCCCCCAACTACCCTAGCTTGCAGGCCTGATCTCACCTCCAATGACCCTCCCCTGCCAGTCTGATCTTGCCCCCAACTGCCCTTTCCTGCCAGCCTAATTGCTCCTAACTGCCTCTGCCTGCCTGATCACCCTTAACTGCCTCCCTTGCCTGCCTGATCTCCCTCCCAACTGTTCTCGCCTGCAGACTTGATCTTACCCACAACTGCCCTCCTCTGCTGTCCAATTTGGTTCTGATTGGTCGGTTTTTATTCTAGTCAGTGTCTCTGGGCCTATCAACAGTACCTGATCAAAAAGGTGGGCTGATCAGCAGCCTGGGTGCAAGACTAGAGAGAAATGGAGGCACTGCTGCTGGCCAGGCCCAGAGCTAAAGAGAGAGGCAAGTTCTGATCAACAGCTTCCACAGAGGCCACAGATCAGACCCCACTTCTCTCTTTAGGCCACTCTCCAGGCCTGATTTGCAGCCCCCTCAGCAGTCAGAGCTGTGTCACCACAGCAACCTAGTGCTGACTACAGAATTGACTTTCAGTTGGTCAAGCCTCCGGTTGTTGTGGATGTGACAGACCCAGGGTTTTTATATATTAGGATTGCCAGATTAGTGGATCAAGGAAATAATATAAGGTGGCCTCAGAAGGCTTCCTATAAGTTCTTCACTTTTCCCTTGTGGACATATAGGAAGATGAATATTATAACAGTGGATAGGTTCTCAGCTAATTAACTCCTTTCTTTTTAGACATTCATTCAATGAATGTTGATGGTGCCAAATAAACATCTTGGTTAGAACGCATCTTGGTTAGAATGCATCTAAGATACTCTGTGAAGTTACAGGGATGTATAGGTTATCCCTGGGTCATTGACTGATAGGGCAACTACCAAGAATATGGATGAATGGATGGGACTGTAAATCTAAAAAACGCTTCTAGTGGTTTGGATGACAGATTTGGACTTTCCCAAAGTCTTATCAGTAAATTGGATGAAAATATAGAAGATTTTATAATATTTGGGGAGGAGATTAATTTATGCCCACATATTAAAGAACTAGAAAAATTAGTCTCAAATAGATTACATTACTAAATAAGTCAAAATTATATGAAAGCGTGGTAGAAAGTAGAATAATATCTGTGTGCATGGAACAGACTATTGAATCTCAGAGGCAAGGTGGGGGTGGGTGGGCGGGAAAAGATCAACCAAAGAACTTGTATGTACACATGCATAATCTATGGACACAGACAATAGAATGGTGAAGGCCTGAGGTGTGGGGGGTGGTGGGCAGGGGCAGGCTATGAAGGATCAACGGGGGTGCGGGAGGAAAGGGACATTTGTAATACTTTCAACAATAAAGATTTTTTTAAATGTACGTCTGTGGAGGAATGATAATGTTCTCAGATATAAAGAAACAGGTAATCTAAACAGAAAAGACTGACAAATGACAGGTTTGAGTAAGCAGACTTTTAAAATACTCATAACAATGCAAAATCACATCACTAACCTTAAAAGGAAGAAATTTAGTTTGTGGGGAAGTTTTGCATCAAATATGACAGAAAAATATCTATAATATGCACACAAACACACCCTGGATTCAAACGAATAAGAAAAGACATGATGAAAAGAAACAATAATTCAATAGGAATCAAAACCATGACCCATGCTCTAATCACAGAAAAACTGGCCAGGGCAAAAGTACCCCCTTTTTAAAGTCGACACAGTCTTTTTTAGGTGTGGCAATAGCTTTCAGCAAGTTTTACTCTGCTCTTGGAACCAATGTATCCCATTAAGATGTCTTTGTTAATTGTCCTAAAAAGCCTTCCATTTGTGTGTTGGTAAGGGAGAAGCCATCATTTCTCCTCCCTCTCACTTCCTCCTCGAGCTCCACCATGGCTTCCGTGTGGCTTCAATGGGTAAGGGTGGCAGTAGTCATCAAAGAATGGAAAGCAAGAACACCCTGGATCACATTCCCTTTGCAAAACCAGCAGTTATATAACTGGTGAAACTAATACATTCTCCACCTTTGGTAACCTTATAAATCAATGCAATTCTTTCAGAAAGCTCCGTGGCAATAGGCATTACATTTTTTTAAAAAAAAACTTTGTATCTTGTGACCCACGTATTCAATTCCTAAATGTTCATCCAAAAGACAGTATGTAAAGACAAATTTGCATGACAGCATTGTTCCTGGTGTTGAACGTGTATAATATATACTATTCAGAAAAAAGAATAAAATATGAAAGTAGATATTCAGTGGGCAGACATATAAAAATAGGTATGCATATAGCAAGTGTGAAGAGAATAGGCAGAAGTGAACATATTGGAAAAATGCCCACTGAGTGGCTCAGTTGGTTGGAGAGTAGTCCTCTACACCAAAAAGGCTGTGGGTTTGGTTCCTGGTCGGGGCATGAATGGGAAGCAACCGATCAATGTTTCTCTCTCATATCAATGTTTCTGTCTCGCCCTCTCTAAAAATCAATAAACATACCTTTGAGTGAGGATTTTAAAAAATGTTTGTTTTTATAAAGAAAATATTGATAGAATGATGTTTAAATTATTTTTTAATTCTTTAATGTTCAAACATCTATAACATTTTTACAATTTAATGTAAAGAAGAAAAAATTGCTTCTAATTTTAAGTGAACCCCACTAAGAGGGGTCATATCATTCCCCCTCCTATAATCTAATGGTTCCCTTGTGCAATAAAAATACCATGCAAATCCCCATCACGGTCTTCAAGGTTGCCAGGTCTCTGCCACCTCTTGGATTCATCTCTTAACTCTCTGTTCCTTGTCACTATGCTCCAGCCCTCCAGGACTTCATGTCCCATGAAAACACCAAGCTGATTCCTCCTTCTGCTGCTCCCTTGAGCTAGAATGTGTTTCCTTCAGATCTTCATGTGGCTGGCTTTCCTCATGATATAGATAGCACTTCAAATGTCACCTTTTTAGAGAGGCTGTAGAGACATTGCCTGTCACTCCCCCAACAACCAAACATCTCTGGCTCCCACTATTAGAACTTGTGAGGTGTTCAGGTATCCAGGTGGTCTCTTTCCCCACCTATGGAAACTTAGTCATGTGCATATGATTTGAATCAATTCCTAACCCTGAGTTTTACATCTGAAGACAGTGGTACGTGGGGGCAGGGGCAGGGCAGTTTTCCTAGCAGCTTTGGTGCCACGGAGAGTCCATAGAACATCAGCAGCATCCAAGGGTGGAGGAGCTCATAGTGGTGATGGTGGCCCAGTGGTAGTGCTGCTCACAGTGGCCATGTTGATGGGTGTGGAGGTAGTGTGCGAACTTCAGGGTGAGTTCATCTTGGCTGTGCTTTGCCTCCCTGGGGTCCTAAGGAAGCTGGCTTCTGCAGCTTATGTATCCATGCTATTTGATACCTGAAACTCTTCCCAAAATGTCTTTTCTGCTTAAGTGAGTTGTTTTCTATTGTTTGCAATCAAGAACCCATGCAAAGAACTTCCCTGAAAATGTAAGCTAAAGTAGCCACTCCCTTGCCTTGCTTATTCTTTATCACAGTATTCAGTTTTGTTTTCTTCAGAGCATTTGGTACTATTTGAAATAATTTATTGGTGTATCTCTTTTGGTCTGTTTGTTGTGTATTTCTCCCACTCCCAAATTGTTAACTCCATGAGAACAAGAATGGTGTTTATATGCCCTGTGTCATCTAAAAACAATGCCAGGCCTATGATTGGCATGGATAAATATTCATTTGATAAATAGTAGAATGGATGTCGAAAACAAAATTCAAAATACCTAAGAACCAAATTAATATGAAGAAAATTAACAGAATAAATATAAGAGCTGACTTTAAGTTGCCCAATTAATCACATAAGTACAAAATCAGGGAGACCTTATTTGCAAGAATTCGTCTGTAAAAAATAAAAATCCATAGCTTGTGATAGACTGAAAACTTTGTAAAGTTGACTTTTTAAAAGGGTCAAAGCAACTTAGTCTACACATACAGGAGTACATATATAAGGGATTTCTGCTTCTGGCCAAGATGAATGAGCAAGAACCAGATTTTCTTTCCCATTTAAATAATTACAAACTCTGGATTAAAAGTGTGAAGTCATCCTTTTGAGACATTGAACAACAAGCAGCACGGGAAAGTGATCATTTAGAGAAGGAAACAAATTATGTTAATGACTGCCCAGTGTACTTCCTGGATAAAGTTTTAGGCCACAGAACCGGATGGGGGAATCCAGCAGGGCCTGGCAATCTCGCTAAGTGGAGGAGTTCAGAGTTTGAGGAAGTCACTGTAGCTCAAGTTCATTGGAAAGTGCATCAGAGGGAAGAGAGAGCACAGAAAATCACAGAGCTCAGCAGAGTGTACCCTGTGAGTCATCAGGTAAATACTGATTGGCACACTGTATGAGAAAATGACCTGACACTACGACAAGAACCTCCCAGAGCAGAGGTAACAATTTGTGGAGAACACACAGAGCAGGGATCAGTTTGTGTTTTCTACAGAAAGCGTGGGGAAATCTTGTAAGCAGGGCATCCGACAGAATACTCAGAGGGTACTGCTTCAATATGGGGCCAAATTAATCCGAAAGAAGCTGAATTGAGTAGAAAGTCTTCTCGCCTAGAAAACTCCAATCCCAAGTAGCTCACTGGTGAATCTACCAAATATTTAAAATAGAGTTAATACACCAACACTAAACTTGTGTGTTGTTGTTTCTTTTCAGAAAATGGAAGAGTTCTCAATTCATTTTATGACTGCAGTGTTACCGTGATATCAAAGCCAGACGAATACCTTGAAAGCAAGGAAAACTAGCCCTAACCGGTTTGGCTCAGTGGATAGAGCGCTGGCCTTTGGACTGAAGGGTCCCAGATTTGATTCTGGTCAAGGGCATGTACCTTGGTTGCAGGCACATCCCCAGTAGAGGGTATGCAGGAGGCAGATGATTGATGTTTCTCTCTCATCGATGTTTCTGACTCTCCTTCTCCCTTCCTCTCTATAAAAAAAAATCAATAAAATATATTTTTTTTGAAAAAAGGAAAACTATACAGTAATATCCCTCATGAAAATAGACAAAAATCCTTAATAAAATTTTAGCAAATTGAATCCAATAATTACACAGAAAGGATGATCAAGTAGAGTTTAACCTAGAAATGCAATGCTACTTTAAAATAAATTAAAAAAATCAATGTAATCCACCATATTGACAGGCAAAAAAAAAAAAGAAAGGAAAACCATATAAACATCTCAATAGATGCAGAAAAAGCAAGGATCCAGTGAGCAGCAGGGGAAATGCCATAGTTATGCCAAGAGAACCAGAGGGGAGACAGGGAAGCACTGTAGATATGTGTTCTTCCCTGACTATCAAGAGGGTCCACAGCATCCTCGCCACAAATTTCACCTTTTTGCTTATATTAGTTGGAGTTGGATTTGTGGGTCTTATATACTCTGAAAGTAATAGAACACAGAGCAGCCAAAGCCACCTGGTCTTCAAGTTGATGCAACACAGAGGGGCTGTGATGAGAGAGCATTAAGCAATGAGAGGGGACTTTCAGAAATGGCTAAACCCTGCTCTCCAGTGGTCAGGTCGGCACAAAGGACAGAAACCAGAGATTCTACCCCAAACAGGAGCTGGCAGGAGCCTCTCAGGGGCAGGAGACAGTGCACAGCAGGTGAAGCAGCTGCCTTTGGGGACCCACAGGCAGTGCTTCCACTTCATGTGGCCTGGCCCAGCCTGCCCTGTCCCGCCAGACAGAAAGGTTATTCAGCTCTGGGAGGGGTCAAATGCTGTTTTTTTTCCCACTGCAGGCTCCTTGGGACACTATATATATCAGAGGATGGAATCTGTAATATATTCATTCATACTTAATTTGTTAAGCATTCAGATGAAATAAAGAAGGCTCAATAGGAACGGACCTGTGTGGACAAAGCACAGCTCATCACCCCTCCTCCTTCATAGTTAGAGAAGGACTGACCTCATAAACACTCGGGTGGGCACGCAGGTCTTTCTTCCAACCCCCAGGCCAATTAGAGAGCAGTGCGTGTTGGTGAGGGCTAGGATGAGGAGGCATAGGAAAGGCTCAATCATGAGACAAGGCAAGCAAGAAGGAGATGGCTTTTACATGAGGATCAGACCCCCCTGTGGCACAAATGGCTAGCTGACCACTGAAATTCACACTCTCCTCAGGGTGGAGATGCAGCCATATAGCCAAAAACTATAGTTGCCATTGCATCCACCTGTGGCCATCAGAATGACTGCCGTGGGAATAAGAAGACAACTCTAGTTGACTAACACAGTTCTAATCTTATTGAGTAAATACAATTTCTTTCATATTTGAGTTATCCATTGCATCTGTTTCATGTTTTACATATATGTATACACAGATTGTATCCTGCATTGTATCTCATTTTATTTTTCTCTTAAACAATGTTGAGGATGACTAGAAGAGACGCCTAGCCTCTGAGAAAGGTTTCCTAAGAATACCCAAATAGGCAAACACCACTTTGTCATAAAACATGTCTCACTATTTTTTATTGAGAAAGAAGAGAGAACAGATAAAGAGCTCCAAGATTCAGATCAGAAGTAGGTGACTAGGTTCATTCCGTAAGGTAGCTGGAGAATGTGGTGTCTCCAACCTTGCAGCTCACTTTGGTCACATTTGTCTTAGCTAAACTATAAATCACATAGGTCAGAGACCCCTGGGGTCTCTCTGGAGTAATTCAAGCAGTGAATCCAAACTCTTCAAACATCAGGGGACTGCTGTGGCTCTCAGGCCTGTGCTGTACACACATAACAGTCTTGGAAGTATTACGGAGGTCCATGAGATAGGGCCCTCATTTATGCAAGACAAGACCATAAGCCAACGTGTTTTTTCAAATGGTTTCTTTTGTAGATAGAAATATTTCAAAACAATTAATGGAGTAAAAGGATGAAGATAAAAATATATACAGATGCAAATTTAGAGGTTGGGTACAAGTTGGATGTGACTCATTGATGTCATCTCCAAGGCCCCTAAAGCTCATCCAGTTATGACTCAGCCCCAGGACTGTAGGGCCAGCCTGGGAAATTTGCCTTCTGCACTGAGGATCCCAATGCAAATCCTTTGTGCCCTAGGACAAATTCCATGGTCCACTTAGATCAAGGACCTCAGAGATAATTGGAACATAATCTCAGGCAGTGACGTAACTAAAAATGATCCCGGGTGTAGGAAGAGCATGCTATCTTGGAGAAGACTGGATCAGGCACTGGGACTAAGAAGATCTTTGTTCTAACAAGGACTTGGACACTGAAAACCTGGCCTCCCTGAGCCGTCATGTAATCCCTGCCAAGGTTAACCCTGGAGTCAACACTACCTGTGTAGGTTGCTGGAGTATGAGAAATAAAATAAAGAGTGTGAAAGTACTTTGGAAACTTTAAAATGCAACATATTTGTGGCAAATTCATCTCATCACTAAACATTCCAACACACAGCAAAGTTACAGAAATAAGGTTTGTCCGTAGCTTTCCATGGGCCAACACAGTAGTTCATGACATTGCTTTTCTCAGAAATCTTAGAAGGCCAGAAGCAAGGGTGAATGGAAGACATAGGGATTAAATCAGAATGTGTTTGTCTTTGTACTCAGACCCAGAGCTTAAAAGGAGGTTATGAAATTTCAGGAAAAACTGTTTACCAAGTTTTCAAATCACTCAAGTCTTTAGTCCCTCCTTATTCTCACTTCCCATTGCCTAATACTTGGTGATATGAGGTGAGCAAAACTGGAGTTTTTACCTTTCTGCCACATAAAGGGGCTCCTTGCAAAGTTTTGTAATCTCTCTAGACCTCAAGTCCTTCACTTGTCAATTGGAAAAATGGAGCATAAACTACAATGATATGCTTGTTTGACAAAGTACAAAATCTTTTGCAAATATCAGGTTTTACCTGGTAAATTTATTGTTCACTATCAGCTCCATTGTTACTTACTGTAAAGATGGGTGAAGAAGGACAGAGATACTAAGGAATGAAAAGAAATATGAGAATTGCCTACAGATTTTCCAAATTCTACCTGTTTTGCCTGTCTCACTGTGAATTAAAGTTTAGCTGTAGATTGAAGTTCTATCCTCCTACATCAACATGGATGAATCCCAGCATAATTCCTTCAAAAGAGTCTCAAAATACATAGGATATAATCTCATTTATATAAATTTCAGGGAGACCCATACAACCAATGAACTGCTTAGAGATATGCACATAAGTGGTAAAATTATAAATAAAAATGAGGAGAGGATATATGTTGGGGAGAATATAAAGAATGTCTTAAAAGTCACAAAAATGTATTTCTTAAGCTGAGTGGTTGGTACAAGTATGATCATTTTTTTTATTTTCATTTAAACTAGAGTTTAAATAGCAATAATTTAATAAGAATATAGTTACTTAAACTATATATATTAGTACATATGTATGTACACACATGCTATATATATGCACACACATATACATACTCAATATATATGATTTACTTCATAAAAATTTTTAAAGATCCCCCATGTCTCCAGAATCATAATAAAATTTTATTGATATAACTCTTTTTTTATCTTGTTCTTTTGTTCCTGGCTCAGCTTGGACCTGTTTTCCTCTCCCTGTCTATCTCCCACCAACATGAACTTCTCCGTTTCTCTTGGCTGCCCTGCATTTCTTGCCTGCCCAAGGGACTTTGCACATCGAAGTCTCCCTAGTCTCCTCCTTTAGGTCTCAGTTTAAGCATTATTTCTTTTAGGAAATCTTTGGACTCCTCTGACTAACCTTCCAGAGTAGACTGCTTGTCTCCTTCTTAATATTCATCACACTTGTAAAACCTTCATTTCTGTCTTCCTAACAGATGAGAAACCCTAGGAAAGCAACACTACTTCCTGCTGAATCCTAGTGCTTAGCCCAGCCGTCGAGTGGGCATGCAATGATATGTTGGCTGGCTGGATGGAGGGGTGATGGATGGCAAAGCCAGGGAATTCCCTCTGCCAGGTATGAATGCCATTTTGGGCATGGCTTCACCTACTCTTTTCTAAGAGCTTAATCAATTAGCACCAGCTGTAAGCAGCTGAAAGAACTGCAAGTGAGATTTAGCTTTGTTGCATTTATTTATTTTATTAAATGTATTGGGGTGACATTGGTTAATGGGATCATATAAGTTTCAAGTGTACATTTCTAGAATACAAGATCTATATATTATACTGTGTTCACACCACCCAAGTTCAGATCATCTTCTGTCACCATCTATTGGGCGTCCTTCCCTTTCTCTTCTCTGGGAACCACCGCACTGTTGTTTGTGTCCACGAGTTTCAGTTTAATATCCCAGATCTGAGTGAAATTATATGGTTCTTAGCTTTTTCTGACTGACTTTATTTCATTTAGCATAATATGGTCCATCCATGTTGCTGCAAATGGCAGTATTTACGGTAAACATCATTTCCTAAGGCTGAGTATATTCCATTGTGTATATGTACCATATCTTCTTCATCCAATCCTCTATCGAAGGACACTTTAGTTTTCTCCATGTCTTGGCCACAGTGAATAATGCTGCAGTGAAAACAGGGGTGCAAATACATCTGTTCTAGCAATTGCTTCTTACTGATTGTAATAGTTGGGATTGGCATGGTGATATGACTTTAAATGTCTCCATGAGGTCTTTCTTTCACTGCTCTGTGAGAAAGAGTAGCAGATTCCTCTCAGAGAGAGGCCCCAGATAATGCATTATCTGAGTTATCACTGTTCAATCAAAAAATGTGTGAAGGAGCCACATAATTCATCCAGACAGCAATCACCATGGAGTTATGCAGGTCTCTTATGTAGGTGATGAAACAGCCAAATTCCCTGACAGTGGTGAATTACCCCTCATGTTACTCATAGCAATGCCAAAAGAAGTGTCATGGCCACAGACATAGAGAATGGGGGTGCTTTTCAAGCTGCATGAGGAAAAATCTGGTATGTTTCATTGCTTTCTTTTCATCTTGATCATTGAGGTTTTCAAATGAAATTACAGGGATGCTAAGCCCAGCCAATGGCTAGGGTGATTCATTTTTACTTGGCAATGGTGTTAGTGTGGTGGCTTCTGTCCAGGCCGAGCCCGGGCTGGGGACCTTGAGCCTTGCTGTTCCACCACCATCCCCATGGCTCAGCTGGCACCTCACATCCTAACAAAGGGTGTGTAACATATGGGATTTTTTTTTTCAACTCTAGTCAAATAATTCAGCAAATCTCTCTCTCTTTTTCTCCAGAGTTAAAATGTTGACCTGATGTAATAAATCTCTGACTTTCACAAAGTCTTGTAGTATAAGAGACGGGCTAACATATGAATTTGAAATCTGGTGATTACGAAGTGTTTTGAGTGGCCTTGAAAACTGCAGGTAAAACATTAAACTCAACTAATATTCTTGTTTAGTTAAACTTTTTAATGTTTTCAAAAAGCCCTTCATAATATTATGGATAAGTAAATTCTTGGGCCTGACTTCAATTTGAGTCAAATTCCAACTAATAATGTTACACCCATAAACCTTCTCCTTAACAGCCCATAACATTAAACTAAAAACAGAATTCTTAAAGCACACTCTTATGCTGTCTATTCACGAAATAAGCATTACAGACTTTCAACAGATGTCTTTAATTGACATTGTTATTAAAAAGAATATTACAGAAAATAAATTCAGACTGTTAGTCTAGCACAGTGACTACAGGAATACTGCTGTACATGCAGATAATCACATCAATGCTTAATTGGGAGGGAAAGAAAATCCGAGGGCACTATTATCTTCTGGTAGTGGCCTGGCACTCGCTTACCTATGCAGCTCATTAGCCCAGATTAGGATTTGTTAGTGCCTTCTCCATGTCATAATCCCCACTTTTCAGGAAATTAAAAGTTGGTCAGAAAAAAGAACTCCAGTTAACAAGCATCGGCCTAAGAGCAAATTCCTTATAAAAAAAATCTTGGGGAAAACTTCAGACTTTTTTCAGCTATGAGTGCCAAAAAGAAAAAAAAAGGTTTGTGGTTTCAGGCACTTTTGAGTTTTATAATTTGAAAATAAGTTAGACTTTAAGCAGAAAAAAAGTTTCAAGTTCATAATATGGATTAATGCTGCTGGGATGTTTTGAAGATGACACAAAGCTAGTAAGAAATGGGTTGGGTCGTGCATGGATTTTTTTTTTTTAACCCAACACACTACTACTTATGACAACATTGGAGTTGGTTCCTGCCTCTAGGCCTGCAATTTGAGAATATTATCCACTCTGGTTAATTAGGTAATGACTGGATTTTACCTGACATCTCTCATTCTAAGGTCTTACACAAAAGAGAAAAGGCCCGCATTTCGGAACAATGGCTCATCCTTTTGGGGCAAGCTCCAAAGGAAGTAAGTGAGAGGTCAGTGACCATTATGATGACCCTGATATTGCCACTCCCTGGTCACTGAGGAAGAAGGTGAAGGAGGGTCTTTACCAAGATTGCGTGGCAAGTAAAAGCTGAAGTTCATGTCTTTCCCAGGTGAGGATATATTTGCAGTGTGCTAGACTGTGGCTGTGTCGTCTTTATTTAGATCCTCTGCATTCAGGCAGGTCTGGGAGAGTGGGATGAATCAGCACTTATAATAGGCAGTCCTGCCAGGGCCAAGGCTTCGTGAAGGAGCAGGGAGGAGTGTGGGGTTTGAATTAGACAAACATCGACTTGATCCTTCCTCTACAACTTACTGGTTACCAGACTTTGAAAAGTTCCCTGAGCCTCTGTTTATTTATCTGGAAAATGAGACTTCAGGAAATATATGCCTCATGAGAGTAATTTTAGGGGCTGACTAAGGAAGAGAGTAGTAGTAACAATCAATAAATATTAGCTATTATTATTATTCTCAAATCTAGCTGCCTACTTATAAGTTACATTTTAGATGCATCGGTTAAAAGGATAGATCTGACCACTTTCTATATGCAGGAAACAGCAGACTATGATCCTTTACTTTTGTCATTTTTTGAGACTTGACTATAGTTAAAGAAGCAGCAATGCAATGAGGATCCACATAGAATTCAGAAAACCTGGTTTCTGTTTTACCATCTACAACTTCCACAGACTCTTTAAACCTCTCTGAGCTTCAGTTGTTTTGTGTTTTGAATTTGTAAAGTTGAATGATAATTCTTACCTACCTCACACAGGTCTTGGGAGACGGAATGAGAAGACAGATTTGAAAACTATAATGCACTTAGTTAAAACAAAATGGAGTGTTTTTATAATTTTTATCATGCTCAAAGTCACTTCTGATGACAGATTTGTATGTCTATAATTTCTTTTACTGGAAAGCTTATTCTTATTTGGAACAATTGTTATTTATTACTCATTTATTAATAGAAATAAAACTACTTTAGATGACAGCCTTTTGCTAACAATAAAACAAAACTGGATTCATGGTTCACTAGTGCTTTTCACGTTCAGATTTTCTCCTTTGACAAGTTGAGCCTTCACAAATTGTTGCGGCAAAAGGAAGGACTGTATTGCTTAATAGCTGTTCTACTAAAGTTCATCAAATTGTACTTGATGTTCTGACATTTATTGCTTACATAGAATATGTGTTTTCCACCTGGCTTCATAAAGCATGTAAACACACACACACACACACACACACACACACACACAACCTGCTTTGATCAAAGGGTTCATACTACTATGGTTAGAATAACCAGAGAAATTCAATTTGTCTAAAACTTCAAGACTTCAAGAGCTAATCTTAAGTGACAGAGTTATTGAGAAATTTTGACCAAGAGAAGAACCTTTCCTTAGGAAAAGGTCAAACATTCTGTGTAAACACACTGGCTCCTTCCTCTGGCAAGGTTGTTTATGCTTAGTCATTGGGAAAGTTTCAGCTGAACTTTGATCAACAGGGCTCCATAATTACCCAGCTATTGACTACCGACAGCTTGCCTAGCAAAGGGAAAGTTTGACGGCTTGCAGCATGGATGCCTGAAAGAGTAACTCAAAGGAATGAGGTGCTTTCCTGGGGATACCATCCCTTTTATTTTATGGTCACACCTAGTATAGCCCCTTTGACATCAGGTTTACTCTGCCCCAGGGATGAGAAACTTTGAAGGTAGGAGAGACTCATGATCAGTCCTCCATGCATTATTCAATGCCATCCAACTTCCAAGTCTCTAGTACACTTATTTGCTGCCAGTTTTTAAGGGAGCAATCAATGAATGCTAAAGTGGGGTGACCTCCTTGTCATAAAGTTATTGTCTCCACACCCACCCTTGGCTTTATGATGCTGGAGCTGAGACTCTGCAAACCAAGTTTCTCCTTGGCCAGCAGCTCCAGGTTAGATTCTGAAATTAGTGGGCTAACGGGTTCCTACAAGTCTAGAGGAGGAAAAGGGACTAACTCCTCCTGTTTGCTCCCCTACTGGTTTGAGGACTGTTTGCCATCGCTAAGAGTACTCGGCAGAAGTTCTTTCCCACAATAGTGTGTGGTCTGAATTTTAGCTCCATCTGGCATTTCCTCCAAGCTTCTAGATTTTGATAATTCCATCCTCTTCCCTTCTCTCCTCAGCCCTGGAATCATATTAATATCATCTTTTTATACTTTTAGTTACCTAACTAACAACTTTATAGTTGTCATAAATTCTTTATTTTAAATTATCTGTTAAAATAACTGGGATGGCTTCTATCTCCTGACTAGGATCTGACTGATATACCAGTTGACAACCCAGGTTCACGTGTTAACACTCCACAATATGTGCTATGCTATAGTAGCTTGCTAAAGACATCTATTCATTTGTCTACCAAGAAACCAATTTCTTTATTTTGCAAGTCCACCAAACTTACTCTTTATCCATGTAGTTCAGGTAGAAGTATATCTACCCCTTGCTCTGAGAGTAGCTGGTCACCCAAGTCTAACCAATGAAATTTTTGCATTTCCCAGCCAAAGTGATTGGTTTAGTGGTTGGACATGTGTTCCAGGTGTACTTGAAGTCAGTGTCACTTTCTTAAACTTCCAAATTATATAAGCCAATATATTTCCACTCCTTTAAAAAGGTTAATTTAAATGGTGTGTCACTGATAAACTTTGAAACAAAAGCAATGAAACTTCAACAGTGGTACTTTAAAAGAAATTTGGTGGATGTGTGGGCGGGCTACACTCTATGGCTTTCAAAACATCCTCCAGAAAGGAGCTGGTGGGGGCAGGCATATATATGCCTCACAGGGTTCTCCTCCAGCTTGGAGCCTGGCTGGGACTCTCATTGCTTACTGCCCTGCAGGACTAATTCCATGCAACACTGTGCTGATGAGCGCACAAGAGCCTTGGAGTAGTGGCTTGGTGCTTTGACATCCAATGTGAGACCAATGAAACTTTCTAGGTGCACATTCTAGTAGACAATTTACTTAATTACCTTACACGATGATGGGAGTAGGATAAACATACTTCCTCATAGTGTCTTTTAAATATATCTGATACTGATACCCATGTTAATATAGGAAGAGAAAGAAAACTGGCATTTATTGAATAACATTACAGGTAGAGAACAGGTCAGTACCTTTCATTTTACAACCAATTCAAGAAATAACTATGATCATCCACTTTTTAAAGATGAAAAGAGTGAGGCTTAGATAGGTTGAACAACTGTTCAAGGGCACAAGCTAACACATTCGAATCCACTTCCCTTTGACACTGAAGTTCATTCTTATTATCAGGTGAGGACTTCCCTAAAGAAGTAATGGACAGTTCAAAGAGAAGAAATGATCACGGAAAATGTCTCATCTCCTGGTTTTCTCCTTGTTTTTCCATGCCGCAAAGTAGAAATGTGGCTGGAATCCTGTTCTAAAGCATCAGTGCAGGCAAGGGTTTCTCCTGTGTACTGGGAGAAGTAAATCCAAAAGCAACAGGACTTGGAATGTTAGAAAAGTCTTAAGCTGTTTCTAGTCCAGCCACAAATCAATAGAGGTTTATATGTATAGAGTGATTTACTATCATTAATTAGTGTATTTTATACTTCACTGAACTTAGATAGGCAAATTATATAAACACTTTATACATAAGCAAAATATGTCACATGTCAGGACTCAAAATATGTATTTAATTAAAAAAATACATCTCTTAAAACCAAAGCCCTAAATACATATTAAATGCTACCCTAATCTGAAGGTAAATGAGATATGCCACCTAACAGATATTAAGTGACCCACATATACAGTGGAACCTTCATTAGTGAGGCAAATGCATTCCAATAGCACACGTCAGCATCAGAAACTTCATTAGCTGATGAAGCAATAACAAATCACATGGACCCATGTGCGAAAGACAGAGAAGTGGGTACAGTGTAAAATTATTAAATATTAACCAAAATAATAAAAGTAGGCCAACAACAACAACAACAACAAAAAACACACAAGATTCTAAAAGTTCTGATAGAGGGGGGAATTAAGAGGCAATGGGACTTTGCGAGCTGATTTGTGATTTCCCGAGAAGAGGAGGAAAGTTTGAGGAGAAGCCTGAGGCAGCCTACCCTGGAGCAGAATGGACTTGGCCTGAGTCAGTGCCCCCAACAGCTTCAGAATAAGCCTTGAGGAGTTGGGGCTGAGCGTGGCCCAGACATGTCTCTGTAAGGACAAAGACTATCCAGAGAGGAGAGACAGCACTCTGAGTCCCCAAACACCCCAGACCCACCAAGGGCAAGTTCACTGTTGGGCCACATGGACATGGTTCATTGGGCTCCATATCACCCCATTCATATGCAAGTCCTTTCACAAAGGAGTGTCCTTCATTGTTTGGTGGCAAGAGGAAGACCAAATATCTTTACCTGCCCGAGGTTCCACACAGATTACCACTTAGACTGTCACTCAGCCATGAATCAGACAATCAGGACATGAAAATAACCTTGATCAGATCCTTTTCTTTCCTGACAAAGACAAGGAAGCAGGGAGGCGAGTGGACACAGGGCAGCTGGAGGGATAAAGGAGGCAGCTAAGGGGTTATGAGACTCAGAAAAAGAGGCTGGGGAACCCCTACGTTTCTGCTGATTTCTTATTTATACCATAAACCTTTCAGGACAAACATGCTCTATTCACAGAGGTATTTTTGTCCCGTGCAGCTGTGTGGCTTAGCGGGAGCTTTGCTGACGAGCCATATGACTCATGCCAACGTTGCTGCATATGATTTATGACGACTTAAAGGAAAAGCAAACAGCCAGCTTCATTAGGAAGGAGCTTCGTTTTCAGAGGATTTGTTCATCAAGGATCAGGGTACCATTTGGCCTTTCTGGAGCTGGGTGAAACAGCAAGCCTGCCTCAGCCAGGCATGGGCCGAATGACACCCCTTGTATCCCTGCTCCCCACTTGCCCTATTCCCTGCCTAAATGAGAACACCCCTCGTTCAAAAGCTAACTGATTGCTGTAGCTGGAAGACCTGTGGCCTTCAGCTGCCACAGGAGGCTTAATGACTCTGAACTGGGCCAAACCCTCCTATAGGAGGTGCTGCTTGGGGGCTGGAACAGCTGCCCTCAAAGGCAGGGTTTGCAGCCATAGGCATGGGGAGAAAGGTTGGAAAGGGACCTGGTTTTATTGGATCTTTGGCTGCTTTGTGCTTTGTCAGACTGCCTCCCTATCTCACTGACGAGGAGAGCAGTGCCACTTAATTTTCTGAAATGCTCCCCAGAGAAGATTCAACCCTCCAGCCCCCCATAGTCCCATCCCAACCCACACTCCCCTCAGGGGTCAGAAAGAAGAGGACTGGATCCCTTACTCTAGAAGGTTTCTAACTCTTACCCTTGAAATTCTCCAAACTGGACTTGATGAGCCTTGTCCCTTTCCTTCTCTCTCTCCCTGTTTCAGCTTTCACTTTCAAACAAGGCCAGGCCCACATTTATTCTTTGAAAAAAAAAAAAAAGGCAAAATCAGGCCAGTCAATAGCTCAGGTTGGTGGCTGTAACACACAACGGCTGCTTTGTGATGAAGTAGCTTGGACTAAGAAAACGACTTGGGTAATATCCTGTTTATCTGCTTCCAGGAATGCACTGTTAGCACCAATACCCTCACCACAATGGAGCTGAATACAAGACCATGAGAATTTGTGAATCATGCCGTGGTCACAGGGCCTGCACTGTGGACACTTTCATCTTAAATTGAAGTGTGGGAGGCTCAGGATACAGTTTGTATTCAGGTTGTCACACTTACTAATAAGCTTTATAGTTTATCATTCCCCTGAGAGATGAGAAGAAAGCCCATTTGGAAATTTTGCCAAAAGGAGCTTGAAATGACCATTTTTAAAATACTCAAAGTATATACCATATGCCAACAAGGTTGTATTTTAAACTAGAAAAATAAAAAGTCAGTAAACGTTTGGGTGCAAATATTTTTTCTAGTAAAAATTTTAAATATCCTATCTTTTGTTTCCTCTGGTTGCAGAGGTATGGCTCCAGTGCTTTCAGTGTAGCTCTTGGTGTATTTGTGTAAGTTTTGTGTGGCTCGATCTCTGTCCCCACCAAGACATACACAAAGGACCCGAGCGATTGGTTATAGGTAGTTGGTATGATCTCTTTCCATGTATGCTTTGAAGTCTGCCAGCTGCATCAGGCCTCCTTGCTCAGTGCACCTCCACGTACCTTTGAAGCCTGGTGGCAGAAACTCCGAGAGCAGAGTGGTACACCCTGTATATAACAGCAATCATTCTATTTCCTGTGCAAATTTTTGCAGACGCCCTGATATCTACCTTGACCCACCACTTGGCCTCCTAATAGCTCCTCCTGGCTATGGTTCAGAACTGTCCAGGAGAGGTACCAGAAGGAATAAGTGGGGGTCAGACTGCCTGAGCGACTCCTGCTGCCTCTGTGACCTTTCAGAGCCTAGGATGCTACACCCTGGTTACTCAAAAGGTCCTGCCTGCACAGACACTCGGGAGCTCTCCCTCAGAAGCCTTGAGGAAGC
The DNA here is from genome assembly GCA_004026805.1 of Lasiurus borealis. Taxonomy (NCBI): domain Eukaryota; kingdom Metazoa; phylum Chordata; class Mammalia; order Chiroptera; family Vespertilionidae; genus Lasiurus; species Lasiurus borealis. The sequence continues at coordinate 4,617 of PVJN01024014.1, read as the reverse complement.
TCATCAGTTCCAAGTTGTGGGCAAGGAAAAAAGGTTTCACCTTTCTCAGAATTACTGGTAGAGGATTCCTTCTGAAAGGAATGGGAGTCCTGAGCTACAAGAGCAGACAGAAGCCCTAGGACAGGCTACACTGCAGCACTTTCTGCAACAACGGAAACTTTCTGTAATGCGGTGCTGGCCAACGGAGCCACACATGGCCCCTGAGCAGGTGACACGGACCTAGAATGACTGAAATATCGAATTATCCATTTTAATGCATTTAAACTGACTTAAAGTGACTGCTGTGTTAAACAGCAGAGCTATGGGAATTGTGTGTGTGTGTGTGTGTGTGTGTGTGTGTGTGTGTGTTTAGTGTTTAGAAAACTGTAAGACCTCAGGTGGAGGAAAAAGAAGAACAATGAGGGGAAAAAAATATTGCCTACTTGGACACTTCTGGAAAAATCCTTTCGGCCTGTCGCCATAACCTCTGTACCCAGGTAATAAGGAGATTCTAGCCGTCAGTTCCTAAAGAGAATAGTGCCATCATTTATTTTCATTAATCATTAGGGAACGAGGCTGCCATGCCCACGTTCAGGCTGGCACTTCTCTGCATTCACGCCTACTGATTGATAGCATTTCAAGACATCTTGTGCTAGGCAGTGGACAAGGGGGAAAGGTAATGAAATTGCCTCCTCATTTACCAGCCAAGCCAATAATGTGTCATTGTGCGTGGCTGTCAGTTTTCTACATCAAGGGTGCCCAGTACCAGGTAGGCCACCCCCTCCCCTTTGAAAGCAACATAAATCAGGAGTTGTACAAGTGGAGAGGGGTCATGGAGAGGCCACGGGAATCTCAGGCCCGTCCACTTGTCTGGTTGGGAGCCTTGAAATTGTTCCCTGAGGTGGGAAAACCGTGAATACTTTGTTGGGGACACCAAACCTGGTAGATACTTCAGGTGACCTGCTGACAGAGGGACAACATGGGTGGGACCACGCCTATAGCTGACGAGAAGATCCGGACAATATCAGTGCTGGAGTCACAAATAGAGCAGCGGGGAAGACGGTCCCTACCCCATATCCCACCCCTCCTACGTTCATTTTCCTGCTGTGTTCAAGTTAGGAAACACTGAAGACATCTAGGAGAGTATAAAGAACCAGATACTAGTAAGTTTTTCTCTACCTGGGGGGGGCGGGGGGAGGAAATAAAAACAACGACTTGTTAGTTTACCCACATTTCACTTCTGCAGAGCTGTCTGTCTCTCCCTCCCGATGCACCCATCTGTACCCAGCGTTTAGCAGGGCTCTGAAATGCTGAGCTGCAGCCCTGGGAGCAGTACTTTCCAGGCAGGAGCGATTTGCCTTTTCATCACGACTTCTTTTGTTTTTCCCCCCTGTAGCCAGCTGCTGCAGTGAGGCATCAATTTAGATTAAACAGGCTGAGAAGTGCTATTCAGTCTGTCAGCCAGGCACACTTCTCTAAATACAGCGTTCAGCAGGTACCGCTTTTAAAACAAGTCAGGAGGCTGCTCAGAGGGGGCCGCAGACTTTGTTTCTCAGTCTGGGAACAAGAGCAGGGATCCTTGGCGGGTTTCTCCGCATTCAGTGCTGGGAGCAGCTCGCGCCCTTTCTTTCTGCCTGTCTTCACCCTCGTCCAGCTCCTCCCCTTCAGCTCTGCCACTGGTTTCTATCTCCATTGTTCCCTTAAGCCCAGCAGCCAGTGTGCAGCCAGGCCCAGCACACGCTCAGCAGCCAGCAACTTCCTCTGAAGCTGCAACGCATAATTATAACCAGCTGCTCCGGCTGCTGGCTGGCCAGCTCTGCAAACAAGCTTCCTGATACCCCGAGTTCCAGGGAGGCAACAGCCGGCTCTTGGCAGCAGCAAATTCTCCGAAGGAATTGCCCACACCCTTGGAAGGAAAGGGAGCAGCCCTTCGCTCTTGTGGCTCCCAGAGGCCAGTGCCTGCCTGGTCTCCTCGCTCTTCCCTTTCTGAGAGAGTCGCTTTTATTGTTAACAGGAAGCTGCCACCTGCAGCTGCCCTGGCCCTGCTGGCTGCTGGCTGTGCTGGGGCCACCTCAAGCAGGATGGCAGTCCCAGGCCTAAGGCAGGGAGGCAGCATCGCAAGGAACCCAGGCTTCTGGTTGGCGTCTCAGCTGGGGCAGTTTGCGAACACGAACAGAGAGATCGGGGTAGGAAACGTGTACTGTCCCTCAGCTAACAGGAGGCAAAAGGCCAACTGATGTGGCTTTAAAAAACAAAATACCAGTGAAAATCCAAACAAGCCTAACAAAACCTCCCCACGGAGAGCAGCATGTGGGCAAGAGAGATGAGGACTCGCCCAGGCCCCGCCTCAGAGCTGTGGGTTCATCTGGGGGCCTCGGTGATCTTTCAGGCTTGGCTACAAGTATGACTCTGATCCAAAATTAGGCTTTGAATGTGTAACACTAGGCTCCCTGCCCCACCCACCACCTCTCTCTGCCCTGTGCCGATTCTTCAGAGCCTGGCTCGTGGCCAGACAGGGCCCTTCTGGCTCCTAGAGGAAGGGCTGGCCTCAGTGTTCTGTCTCCAGGCAGGGCTTTAAGGTGGGTGAAGGTGCAGGATGCAGCCCCGGAAGAGGAGGGGAGACTGATCTGCTTGCAGAGGACACCCAACCCTCAACTCACCCACTCCTCAACCCAAAGCTGGAGAAGACCAGGCGGGTAGGAGGGCAAGTGTGCCACCTGTGCTTCTGCCCACCTGTGCCTCCCAGCTCGGACTCCTAATAGGCCTTCAGCAGGGAGAGAGGCAAACCAGGCCCAGCTGGCCACTCTGTCATGCCCGACAGCAGCCTCGGACTGGGGAGCAGCTGGGACTCTGCTGTTGAAAAGGAGCTGCTCATTTTCCAGGGCAATTTCCCAGGGATGCTGGCCCTGGCAGTCATAGCTCAAGTGGGGCAGGCAGACGGGAGCACCTTCAAGAGGGTTTGTTCTTACTGACGGAGCTTCGGCAGCCAGACCCTGGCCAACAGCTGTCTGCTGTGTTGGGGTTCCCCTCGGCAGCTTTCTTAGTTTCAGTGTTTAAAAACCTCAATAGAACAGTGGTTTGTTTTTTTTTACCAAGTGGTACGGGGCAGGGGGTGCTCACTTGGAAGGTACTGTAATAGCAACCTGGATTGGCCACGGGCATGCAGAGAACCCAGGTCCTTGTGAAGGTGTGTACACCTAGCATGTCAAACTCAAAAGTTAACACAAGCCACATAAAGGAGGCATACAGCCCGCAGGTCACGAGTTTGACATGTGTGGGGTACACAATGGAGCTAGTGCCATCAGCCTCTGATAACCTCTGTATTTTAATTCCCCACAGAAAAAGGGGTCCATTTAAAGTGCTCTTTTGGTGTTCAACCCACACTTTGCCTTCTGATGCTTAGGCCTGGAAACCCTTTAGAAGCATGTTCAAAGCAAACGCATGTCTGGAACAGCATCACGACGCGGCGATTTCAGCCCGAATGTTACTCGTGCAGCTTCACTGGCTCCTCCACTTAGAGCAGTTTGGAGGTCCCCGTGACTCACTAATGTGATTTTTGGCAGGTTTTTCTTAGAGCTTGCAATGAGGAACAAGCTTAACGAGTCATGTCTGAGCTCTCACTTGATGGCAAACCTTCCTGGAGAAGATCAGGGACGAGAGCCTTGCCTTTGAGGGCTCCGTTCCCTGGGGAAGAAATGTGGAGAAGACACCACAGCCCTGTTGTAGCAGTAAATGTGTATATGAGGAATGATGTAAAAGGCAGAACAACGAAGAAGTTCAGTCTCCAGGATTATAAAAAATGAAGTTAGAGGGATTAGCACTAGAGTTTGAGATAAGAGAGGAGTTTGAGACAAGACTTAAGATTAGCCAGACCAATGTGGCTTAGTGGTTGACCATCAACCCATGAACCAAGGAGTCGCCAGTTCAATTCCTGGTCAGAGCACAAGCCCACATTGCAGGCCCAATCCCCAATTCAGGGTGTGCAGGAGGCAGTTGATTGATGTTTCTATCTATCTCTCCCTCTTCCTCTCTAAAATTCAATAAAAACATAGTTTTAAAAAAAGAGATTTAAACTATTTTCCTAACTCTGCCCCTAATCATCTGTGGGAACATGGCAATTCATTCACTTCTTCCAGTGTAAGTTTTATCACCTACTAGAGGCCTGGTGCACAAAATTCATGCATGGGGACGGGAAGGAGAGTTCCCTCAGCCCAGGCTGCATCCTCTCCAATCTGGAACCCTTTGGGGAATGTCCGACTGCCAGTTTAGGCCCGATCCCTGGGACATCCCTCTCACAATCTGGGACTGGTGGCTCCTAACCACACACCTGCCTGCCTGCTTGATTGCCCCTAACTGCCTCCCTTGCCAGCCTGATCATCCCTAACCACCTCTGCCTGCTGGACTGATTGTCCCCAACTGCCCCCTCCTGTCAGCCTGGTCACCCCAACTGGCCCCCTTGCCTGCCTGGTCACCCCCAACTGCACCTTCCCTCATTGACTTGTTCACCCCAAACTGGCCCCTCTTCTGGCCTGGTCTCCTCCAACTGCTCTCCTGCCAGCCTGGTTGCCCTAACTGCACCCCACCCCCCGCTGACCTAGTTGTCCCTAACTGCCCACCCTGCAAGCCTGGTCACCCCCA
>PVJN01024013.1:0-31621 GCA_004026805.1 Lasiurus borealis | reverse complement strand
GATATACTCAGCCTATAAGATGACACCCGGTGTATAAGACAACCCCCGACTTTTGAGAAGATTTTCCTGGGTTAAAAAGTCATCTTATATTCCAGAAAATACGATATATACTGACAGCTAAGGAAAGGGAGAAAGAAAGGATGAGACTTTGAGGGATGGGGGGCAGGCAGAACTAATAACCGCCCTGAACACATAACCAGCCAGTAAGGCCAGATTGAGTGTTAAAATATTAATTCCACACCAGTTGCTCAATAGCCACCGAGCTGAGTCTCTAATCGTAACCCCCATCTGCCTGAGCCCCTCCCCCAGGACTGCCACCTGCCACCTCGCTCCACCCAAGTGCTAAAGAGAGAGCCCTGGCAGGGTAGTAGGTGAGTCTTAGGGAGATGCCCAGGAAGGACCCTGCCTACGTGCCACTGGTTGGCATCCCTTCCAATCGGTCGGCTCCCATGCTATGCAGGCTGTGCCCGTGACCACTTGGCATGTGTGTTTATGTCTGAAAGAATATTTTGTGACATTCATAGTCCTTAAGCACCAAAAGGAAAGCCGTGCCTGTGGGACCAAGGTGAGCATTTGGGGAACTTTCGTGCTGATTGGGAAAATCAGTTCTTCCTCCCATTGGAAGCAACCCCTCACCAGTAGACTCTGAGGGAAGAGGGCCGGCCGGTCTCCAGCCTCCACTCACTGCTCATCCGGACAACCCTCTCCTCTGCCCTCCCAACACCCCCCTTCCCCAATGTGCACCTCCAAATAGAAGCAACATGAAACTGCAAAGTCTGTAAGGGAGTCCGCCGAAGCTGAGATGTCCCCATGATGGCTGCTTAGGAGCTCATGCATGCACACACGGGCTACGCTATTTAAAAGAAAACCATGGTCCATCTACACCACGGAATTCTATGCTGCCATAAACAAGAAGGAATTCTCACCATTTGCAGCGGCCTGGATGGAACTGGAGAGCCTTATGCTAAGTGAAATAAGCCAGTTAATGAGGGAGAAGCATCACATGATCTCACTCATTTGTGGAGAATAAAGAACATTGTAAACTGATGTACAGAAGGATTGATACAGAGGCAGTAAAGCATCAAACAGACTGTCAAATTACAGCAGGAAGGTTAGAGAGAGGTGGGGTAGATAAGAGATCAACCAAAGGACTTGTATGCATGCGTATAAGCATAACCAATGAACATAGACACTGGGGATTAGGGTATGCCTGGGAGGGAGGGGGGGCAATTGGAAGATATGTATACATGTAATACATTAATAAAAAATTTTTGAAAAAATAATAAATAAAACTAATAAATAAATAAATAAAAGCTGGATTTCGTTCCAGACCTGGCTGCTTTACCAAGCTCTGTTACCTTAGCTAGACAAATAAATCCTCTGAGCCTGGGATTCCTTATTAGAAAAGCAAAAAGAATACTCCTTCCCCTCAGAATTGTGTGAGGATTAAATGAGATGACAACTTCACCGCACTTAAACCGTGCCCACCACATAGTAGGTGCTTAATATATCTACTACTGATTTTAAATGACAGTCTTAAAGATATATATTATTCATAAATATGTATTTAATATTGCCATCTGACTTTTTCGTGGAGCGGGGAAGAGAATAATGTTATTGACTCATGGCACCGGATAACGGTCCCTAGATAGTGCTTTGTGCATACCGGGCATCAACTGTTTTTATTAGATAAGAAGTACTAATGGGCCAAGGTCAATAAAAGCAGCCAACAACAGCATTGACTGTGTGGCGAGGGTCATAAAATACCCCTTACATTCAGAAGTGCCGAAGGAAAAAAAGAGATTTCAGATTCAAAGGTGCTTTTGTAAGCCATTTCCTCTCCATGCAAGAAAATAAATGAGAAACTGTAAAGGTCAAATTAGCCTGAAACCCAAGGTCATTGGCAACCATGTGAGTTACCTTTAGCAAATTTCATCACACTGTGATCAGGGCCATCCAGGAATATTGACTGCGAGGCCACATTTATGTTTAAGGGACATGGAGCATTATTAGCAAGAACTAGACAAGCAGGTTCCTGTCCTGGATGATTAAAATCTAACTGGGGAGACAACTCATAGAATTTAAAAATAAACCTGAAGTTTTTTATGGAAAAAATCCTGGCCTACAACACTTTCTAATATTTTTGGAATATGCCTATATTACTCTAATGTTGAAATAAATATTGTAAAACATAAAGTTTAAGATGAGAGAAAAATAACCAGCTTTTCACTCACTACAAATGGTTTTGCCAATAACCTCACAAAAGAAAGATTTTAGATTGCAGGACATGGAAATGTCAGTATTCAACCTTTTTTTACATGCAAACCCAGAAATTTTCTACACTTCAACCTTAATTTCAGAGAGCCATTTTTTAAAATGGAAAACGTAATAGTCTATGTGTAACACATTTTTTGTCTACTCTAAAATCCTGCTTATTTTTTTAGGGCCTTTTCAGATTGGAGGTAAATTTGGGTAGGAAATATACATAATGTTTAAATCCAGTGTTTGGAATCTAGCACAAAATGTTAATCAGTGCTGCTGCAGAAAATTTCACCAACATATTTCATAAAGAACAAGACTTAAATGCATGTTGGATCCACTCCAGCAAACTGTGTTCATGCAGTGATATCATCTCACAGCCAAATTTAAGAATAATTTCCCCCGCAAAAGGACTGGTTTTGCGCAGGAGACTAGAAAATACAACTGCCATCCAGAATATTTAACTTCACAACAGACTGTCAATGGTGCAGGGTACTAAATAGGATAAAGTTTTATTTTTTTAAAGATTCACAACTTGAGAGCTTGTCCGTTTGACTACAGGTCATTTCTCTGGGATGCAGATTGTCTTAGAATTTGAAATTCACCTATTTTTCACTATATATTTTCCAAACAATTCTAAATCCCCACACAAACATTAAGCTCATAAGTCAACGGAGTTTTTAAGAAGAAAGACATGGGAGACCTTACCTGGATAGACAGAGGAAACTTGAAACAAGCAAATAGTACAATGTGCTCCTGGTAGATAGGCTACAAACCACGTTAATATAGTTGAAGAGTTGTTCAGCTCTCATTCTTTGATCATCAGAAATGTCTCCTCGTGTGGAAAATGGTCATCAGAATCTAGATCTGAAAACCTCAGAGCCGTGTATCAAGTGCTTACAGACATCAACAACCATGGTGCCCATGTGTATCCCACTCCCACGTTTTGCCATCAGTTTATGCAAGACAAATGCTCCCTCTGCCTTATATGATTTTAACCAATTCAGTGAGGCTTGCTCTGATTCCATCTTTTCCTAGCAATGACTAAATGCCCACACAAACATTAAGCTTACTTACAACCATAAGTCAACGGAGTTTTTAAGAAGAAAGACACTATTAGGTTATCTGAGGTAAAATGGACAAAGTAGAAACATAAAACTTACCTTCTTTGAGAGCCAGAGAATATAATTCCTAGTCAAATGGGATGGGATCAAATCCTGCAGATATTCAAAGCCATGTGTCCATTTACCTGACTGATCAAAACCTGAGACTTGACCAAAATAAAAATCTATTAACCAAATATTTCTTTTGGACGAAGCTCACACAGTCGGTTTAGGCATTGATAGCGTACCTGGAAGAGTGACTTCTGCTTTCAAATAAATTTTGTTGAAAGGAAGCACAGAACAACTGTCTCGAAACCACCAGTATTTTCTCCAAAAGATGGCAGAGACGGTGGTCAGAGGGAAGGGAAATTCTCCTGCCGCTGGTGTTGGTGGCAGACACACCACAAAACAGGGAAAAGGGGTGGCGAGGAACTAACTTGGACTCATAGCCTCAGAGCTAAACAGCTGAAACCAGAAAAGAGACCCTGCAGCATACAAATTATAATAAGCAACTGGTTAATATTCTTAGTACACGAAGAACTCTTAAACATCTACTTGGAAAATAGAACATGAATGTAGAAATACTAGCAAAAGATTTCCAAAAGACTTAAGGGCAAGAGACATAATTTTTTAAAATTTCACCTCCACTCATAATCAAAGAATCACAAAATTTAAAAACTGGTATGCTACCAGTTTTATAAAACAATATTCCTGGTGCTGATGCTGTGGGAAATAGACACTCTGGAACTCTGTGGGTGGAAATGTACAGTGTTGGGACTATCCCGGGGAGCAGCTGATGTCAGGAAAACGCTCCATCAGAACTCAGGAACTCCTGCTCTGACACTTTATTTAAGCGGGAACATCAATAAATCAATCAGAGGTAAGACTCTAGACTTTGGAATCAGATCCACCCTGTTGGAGACTGGTCTCTGGTGCGGCTGGGACTCAGGGCTGGTGTGACTTACCTGACCGCCTCCACTTCTGTCTCCTCCAGGTAAAAATAAAAGGTGTTGTCAACCTTGTAGCTTATGGGGGGGTGTTAAATGAGACTTGGTGTCTTGCTCCTGGAACTGTCAATCACAAAGCAGATAGTCATTGAACTCTTGGCCATGCCTCAGGCAACTCAAAAGAGAAGACATCAGGAATATAGTCAATAATATTGTACTAACTATGGTTTTTGCCAGGTGGGTACTGGAAATATCGGGGGATCGCTTAGTAAAGCATAGAATTGTCTAACCACTATGCTGTACACCTGAAACTAATGCAAAATAATATGGAATGTAAGCTGTAATTAAAAGAATAAAACTTTAAAAAGAAAAAGAGGAAGGAGAAAAGGAAAAGGAAAAGGATGGATGAAAAGAGAAAGTGTGCTCCTTTCTCTCTATAAAGATAGAACTCAGCCGGACCAGCATGGCTCAGTGATTGAGCATCGACCTATGAACCAGGAGGTCACGGTTCAATGCCACTCAGGGCACATGCCCAGGTTGCGGGCTCGATCCCTGGTGTGAGACATGCAGGAGGCAGCCGATCAATGATTCGCTCTCATCGTTGATGTTTCTACTCTCTCTCTCTCTCTCCTTCTCCTTCCTTTCTGAAGTCAATAAAAATATATTTAAAAAATACATAACTTATAGTGCTCTGTTTTCATATTACTTTATATACATTAATTAACTTGTGTATACTCATCACAGACACATGAAACATAGAAAGCAAGTACTTATTTCCCCGCAGTAATAAAGAGAAACTGAGGCATCGTGCTGACTTAGGGGCAGAGCCAGACCCAGAACTAAGGTCCTGACCCAGCCTCTGTGATGTCCCGTGCATGGTGCACATTCTGGAGAGCATTTTTTTTTTTAATATATTTTATTGCTTTTTTTTTTTTTTTTACAGAGAGGAAGGGAGAGGGAGAGTTAGAAACATCGATGAAAGAAAGACATCAATCAGCTGCCTCTTGCACGCCCTCTACTGGAGGTGTGCCCACAACCAAGGTACATGCCCCTGACCAGAATCGACCCTGGGACCTTTCAGTCCGCAGGCCAACACTCTATCCACTGAGCCACACCGGTTTCAGCGGAGAACATTTATTAATGACACCTACCACTGTCTAGTTCAGAAATATCTCCCTCCCATGCCAAAGTCAGGATATGACTGTCATCATAACGTGAACAATCCCTTTGACTATACGTGTAAAGAGGAAATAAACAAATGGGACTACATCCAAATAAAAAGCTTCTGCACAGCAAATGAAACCATCAACAAAACAACAAGAGAGCCCACTGCATGGAGAATGTATTTGCCACTGTGATATCCATAAAGATTTAATCTCCAAAACTTATAGGGAACTCATACAACTTAACAAAAGGAAGATAAACAATCCAGTAAAGAAATCTGTTCCCATTATTCACATAACTGGATAATTGTGATGAACTCTCTTTTGATTGGAGGAAAATCTCTATCCGCACCACGGCAGGTTGTTAAATGAGGTGGCAGACACAAGGCGATGAAGTGAAGAGCCTCTTCCCAACTCCACAGCCCTCCGAAGGAGAAGGAAAAAGAGGAAGAAACCAGCTCCTACTTTTTTTCTTTTTTTTTAATGTGTTACACGTAGACTTACATATATTTATAAACTGATATCAGCTATCAGTAATTGTATTTGAGTAGAGCAGAGGTTCTCAACCTGTGGGTCGCGACCCCTTTGGAGGGGGTCAACCGACCCTTTCACAGGGGTCGCCTAAGACCAACAGAAAACACCTATTTCCCATGGTCTTAGGAACCAACACACGGCTCCTCGGTGTAGCAAAATGCAGCCATGTAGTTTACTGTTGTCATATGAAGACTGTTACCCATGCTACACCACGATTCAAGACAAAATTTCATTTATTTGTAATTAGAAATAAATATTTCACAATATATAATTACATATTGTTTTTGTGATTAATCACTATGCTTTAATTATGTTCAATTTGTAACAATGAAAATACATCCTGCCTATCAGATATTTACATTACAGCTCATAACAGTAGCAAAATTACAGTTATGAAGTAGCAACGGAAATCATTTTATGGTTGGGGGTCACCACCACATGAGGAGCTGTCTTAAAGGGTCGCGGCACTAGGAAGGTTGAGAACCACTGGACTAGAGGAATGTAATTAGAAGTGGCGAGAGAAATTTTAACTGTACCTGATTCTTTGTTAATATTCACAAGGAGAACCTACTCATGAATATATATACGAATTCAAATGTTAACAATTCTTTTCTTCTTTCTCCCTATGGAGTGCTGGGCTCCGTAAAGATAGCACATAATAGCATGTATTACATATGTATAATATAGAAATCCCTCCAATTTCTACATCAATGTGGCAAAGAAATCACATGGATTTCTGTTCTAATAATTCAATAGGAAAACACTGTATAGTTGTCAAAGAACACTTTAATACTTATGAGAGGACTAATTCAGCATAGATGATGATATATAAACAGCTACATACATACATACATATATAGATACATAGATAAGAAGAAATACACACATATAGTCAATAATTACCTACACATACCAAAATATACATTACTAATTGTAATTTGCAGTCAGTGTGACTCAGCCTAAGCATCAAGACAGAAAAACCCGCTGTATTTTCAGAGCAGGCTTGCAAAGGGGATGACAGGTTACCAGCAGCTGTGAGAAGCAAGCTGTCATCCTTTGTGGTAAATGTTTCTGTCCTGAGACTCGTACCTAGAGATCTCATTTTATCAAGACTCAGCCTGGACCAAAGAGCCGACCCAGGCCAGTTGCCAGTTCTTTTCCACTGAAGCCCTTCACTTTCATGGACTCACGGGCTGCAGAGGAGATAATTTATTTATCTGTCCATAGTTATTCAGCTGCTAACAGCTCTCCAGTGACGCCTTCAACACCACACAAGATGCGCATCCGTTCCTAACAGAAGCAAGAGCACGTGTTTTGGCTTCCTCTGCAAAGACATCAATCATGCTAACGGTCCGTTTCTTGTCACCTTGTCACCTCTAGCTCCCTCTTCCAGGTTCGACCATGGAGCAGTGAGCTGTGCAGCAGGACTTAGTCATCGTGGCAGAAACACTGTTTTCTTTAGGGTTCATGCCTGTTGATGGCAAACGAGGAGATCACTGGAGGTTAGGAATGGATCTCAATCCCAGGAGGTGGAGTCTCGGTTCTGCAGGGGCCAGGTGGTATGGACGAGTGAGTTACTGCAGGCTGGCCATCTGGAAGTGAAGTGGGCCCACAATCTTGTCCCCTTACCCTCTGCTGCCCTGCCTACAGTCGGAATATGTCTGTACACAGGGATCCTCAAGCACAACCACAATCCAGAGGACGAATACCAGCAGGAAGATGTGCTGGCCCAGGGCAGCCTGCCTCCTAGCACCACAGCCTCTGGATTCCGGGGTCCGCCGTCTCCACAGCGAGGCTTGGCATTCCTAACTTGGCTTCTGCATCACGTCGGTTTCCTTAACATACTAACGACTAACATCTGTGAGGTCCCTCCCCTGTGCCAGGCACTTTCCACCTTGTTCTGACTGAGTTCTCACAACCACAGCCATGAGACAGGCATGCCTTCGGGCCTCATTTTACTGCTAAGGATCTTGGCCAAGATCGCACATGCATACATACACATACATGTGAATTGCCTATTTCTCAGGCTTTTTTAATTACTCTCCTTGGCTCATTTTCCTAACTTCATGTTTGCAGCTGACAAAGAATTTTTATGATACTCTTCTTCACATAAAATTATCAGATTGGTGATAGGACCAACAGTTTGCCAATGCTTTGCCAAGAATTTGGTCATGGTAGCTAATACATTTTTATTTGTTCTTAATTATTCTTTATTTACACAATGCTAAGATTAATTTTGATCTCCCAAAGAGGCTGACCTTACAAACACCCATTCTGGGTGGAAAATATTTGCCAAAGATATATCTGATAAAGGACTGTTATCCAAAATATAAAGAACACATAAGTCACCAATAAGAAAACAAATAATCCAATTTAAAAATGGGCAAAAGGTCTGAACAGAAACCTCACCAAAAAAGCATATGGCCGGGACCGGTTTAGGTCAGTGGATGGAGCGTTAGCCTGCGGACTGAAGGGTCCCAGGTTTGGTTCCGGTTGGGGGCATGTGCCTTGCTTGCGGGCACAACTCCAGTGGGGGGCGTGCAGGAGACGGCTGATTGATGTCTCTCTCTCATCGATGTTTCTGACTTTCTATCCCTCTCCCTTCCTCTCTGTAAAAAATCAAGAAAATATATTTAAAAACAAAAGCATATAGTAAGATTCTCCACATCAGATGTCGTCAGGAAAGTATAAATTAAAACAACGATGAGATGCGGCTACACACCTCTTCACATGGCCAAACTCCGGAACACCGACAATGCCAAATGCTGACAAGAATATGGAACAACAAGAACTCAGACATGACCAGTAGGAATGTAAGATGGTTTAACCTCTTTGGGAGACAGTTTGGTAGTGTCTTTAGAAACTGAACGTATGATCTAGCAATCATGCTTCTTGGTTTCTATCCAAAGGAGTGGAAAACATGTCCACACAAAAACCCGCATTGGATATTTATAGCATCGTTACCCATAACTGCCCAAACTTGGAACAACCTTCCTACAAAGAAGTGAATGAATAAACTGTGGCAATCCAGAGAGTGGAATATTATTCAGAGCCAAAAAGAAGCAAGCAACCGAGCCATCCAAAGACATGGAGGGTCGAAACCGATTTGGTTTGGTGGATAGAGCGTCGGCCTGCGGACTAAAGGGTCCCAGGTTCAATTTCGGTCAAGGGCATGTGCCTTGGTTGCGGGCACATCCCCATTAGGGGGTGTGCAGGGGGCAGCTGATGGATGTTTCTCTCTCATTGATGTTTCTGACTCTCTATCCCTCTCCTTTCCTCTCTGTAAAAAAAAATCAATAACATATTTAAAAAAAAAGAGAGAGAGAGATGGAGGAACCGTACATGGATATTCCTGAGTGAAAGAAGCCAGTCTGGAAAAGCTATATACTGTGTGACTCTTACATTATGGCATTCCGGAAAAGCAAAACTATGGAGACAGTAGGAAAAGATCAGTTGTTTTCAGGGGTTGAGAGAAAGGTGCATGAGCAGAACACAGAGTTTTTACAGCAGTGAAATGCTCTGTCTGACACTACACAGCTGGGTACATGTCCTTATACATTTGGCAAAACTCATACAAAGTACACCACCAAGAGCGACCCCAAGGTAAACTACAGGCTTTGAGTGATTGTGGTGCATATATGGAGGGTCGTCTGGTGGGGGATTTGGATAGTGGGGGAGGTGGGGCATGGACGGTAGAAGAGATAGGTATGTAGGAAATCTCTCTACCCTCTGCCTTGCAGTGAACTGTTCATTCAAAATTTTGTGCATTCTCTTCTACTCATGAATTAAATGTATTTTTAATTTATAATCTTCCCCAGTGAGAATGTATAATCTTCCCCGATGTCCAAAACACTCAATCCATATCATCTAATGCATTGCATTAAAAGCAGTTCCATGTGCTGCCATTAAAAAAGAAGGAATTCTTACCATTGGCAGCAACCTGGATGGGACTGGAGAGCCTTATGCTCAGTGAAATAAGCCAGTCAGTGAAGGAGAAGCACCACATGATTTCACTCATTTGTGGAGAATAAAGAACATGATAAACTGATGAACAAAAGGGTAGATACAGAGGCAGTAAAGCATCAAACAGACTGTCAAACTACAGCGGGAAGGTTAGGGAGAGGTGGGGTAGATAAGAGATCAACCGAAGGACTTATATGCATGCATATAAGCATAACCAATGGACATAGACACTGGGGGGGTGGGGCATGCCTGGGAGGGAGGGGGGACAATGGGGAGATATGTATACATGTAACACAATAAAAATAAATAAAAAATAAAAATAACACATTTAAAAAAATAAAATAAAAGCAGTCCCGGGGAGGGAAGCAGAAGAGAGACACCATCATGTTTGGTGTGCGTAGCAAAGTCAGCCCCCGTAGCACACAGCAGCCACAGTGCAAAGCGGCTCAGATCCCTTGAAATACCATCAGTCAGCCTCCAACGCTCTCTGAAAACAACTCAGGTCCTTACCCCTCTCTCCTTCCCAACCACATGTTTTGGAAAAACACCACGAGGGTGCCACTGGCACTCACATTTTTCCAAATAAAACATTTGTTTCTGAAAATACAAATGGTCTCCTTTTCCTGCGGTAAACGCTGGTTTGGTGGGCGAGTGGGACTGGGAGCTGCAATTATCGTGGCCCGGCGGTTGGCGAGCCCGCGGGGTGTTTTGTGTGTCTCCGGGCCCGCGGCCACCGGCATGGCTTTCCCATCAGGCGGGCGTCCTGGCAGCGGGACGTGGGCTCCTGATGCAGACGGGCTGCTCTGAACCCTGAAAACTCTCCTCTTCCCCCCACAGCTGTCCGTGGTCCACCGGGGCACGGTGTCAGCCCTGGGTTCTAGGACTCCGGCTTTGGTATAAGGTTGTGTTTTGCAAAATTGAGCAGAAATTGCAGAAGGTGTTTCAATCACCTCTAGCTGCATTAGCAAACCATCCTCAAAATCAGTGTCTTCAAACCACATCAACTTCTTTTTGTGTGTGTATATATATATATATATATATATATATATTTCTTTTTTATTGATTTTTTACAGAGAGAAAGGGAGAGAGATAGAAAGTCAGAAACATCGACGAGAAAGAGAGACATCGATCAGCCACCTCCTGCACGCCCCCTACTGGGGGTGTGCCCACAACCAAGGTACATGCCCCCGACCAGAATCGAACCTGGGACCTTTCAGTCCGCAGGCCGACACTCTATCCACTGAGCCAAACTGGTTCCGGCCACACCAACTTATTTCACAATGCTCTGAGCTATACGGGCAGTCCTGCTGTTCTTACTGGAATCTTCTATGTGGTTGCTTTTGGGGTGAAGTGTTGGCTCAGGGCTGGGCTCCAGTGAACCCTGGGGTGGCCCTCTCCGTCCATGTGGTCTCGGGATCTCTCTCCAAGAACACCAGCCGGGTCTACTCTTTCTTGCATAAGTTCCGAGAAGGCCAACCCCAAAGTGCAAGTGCTTGTTAAACGTCTGCTTACATCACACCTGCTCATGCCCCAACGTCCAAAGCTAGTCACGTGGCCACGCCCAGAGTCACCCAGCGTGGGAGAGATTAGTACAAAGGCTTTCACACCAGGGTTTGAGTGCCGTGATCTAGTCTAAGAACAAAGGCATGACATGTGAAAACATGATGATGGGGTATTTCCAGGGCTTAATGCTCACCATAATTCATAGATATTGACATGATGACATGCCACGCATTGGACTAAAAAAATTCATATTTATCCATTCACTTAACTCTCATACCAACTCTAGAAGAGTGGTCCCATTTTATGAATTCTCAGTTACAGATCAGAGAACTGTTACGCAGAGCCTGAAGCGAACAGGAGAGGGGGGGAGGGTTCTAATGAGAGTCCAGTGAGTCCAGCCCCAAAGGCCATGCTCTTAATCCCCGTGTCGTCAGATTTCTAAACAAACGGTGTAGAGCTCCCCACCGGAGTGGCCACGGCCTGTCTTAAACATGAACCTTTTCCATTAGGTTGAAGTAGGTCATCTTCATTCCCAGACCAGCGAGTTGGAGGAGGCTCTGGTGGGCACAGCGGGCAATGCTTGAGCACACAGCACATCTTTCATGTCCTGTTCACCTGGACTTCTGAGTCACGGCCACTGCCCACGCACTGGTAAGGTCCCCTTCTCACTGAGGACAGGGCACAGGCTGGCCGGGCCCTTGCCTTCAGGGCATCGTGGAGGAGGCAGAAGGGCACAGGAGGGCAAGCGCTGGTTAGACCCCCTGGTATTGTCATCAGACACCAGACACCTAACTCCCTTAGCCTGTTCCTTTGCCTCCAAAATGAGGCCTCTAGCAGCGTCTGCCTGAGAGAGTGTAGGCAGAGATTACATTAGAAAAGGCGGGCAAAGGGCTCAGCTGCACGCTCTGGTACAGAATGCTAACTATTGTTATGGAGACTAAATGCTTTTCAGAGCTTCTTTTTTTAAAAATATATATTTTTTAAAATATATTCTTAATTGACTTTTTACAGAGAGAAAGGGAGGAGATAGAAAGTCAGAAACATCGATGAGAGAGAGACATCGATCAGCCGCCTCCTGCACGCCCCACAGTGGAGATGTGCCTGCAACCAAGGTACATGCCCCCGATTGGAATCGAACCTGGGACCTTTCAGTCCACAAGCCGACGCTCTATTCACTGAGCCAAACCGGTCTCGGCTAAAAAATATATTTTTATTGATTTCAGAGAGGAAGGGAGAGAGTTAGAAACATCAATGATGAGAGAGAATCGTTGATCAGCTGCCTCTTGGGAATTGAGCCCACAACTGGAGCACATGCCCTGACTGGGGACTGAGCTGAGACATCCTGGTTTATAGGTTGAGGCTCAACCACTGAGCCACACCAGCCAGATCCTCTTTGGGAATGAGAGAATGTGGAGGGATGCCATCATCTTTGCGGAGGACCTAGCAAAGGCCATCAGCAGAACCATGTCCACTGTGTGTCAGCTGACTTACTGAGGAATTATCAATAAAAAACTTAAACCCGCTATTTGACTAGGCCGGAGACGGGGGGAGGGGTAAGGGGAGGGTGGCAATGTGATTCTCAAAAGTACGTGAATCCTGTCCACCGAAGTCCTCCATTATATGTCCTGTCCACTTACGCGTCAGCCCAGTCTCTGTCCTGTACTGAGGGCAGTCAAGTCAAATCGCCTGGGTGAGACTCCCAGTGAAATGCCCTCCCTGTAACCAAACATTCTACTTTGATTTGTGTATTTTTGCTGAAGGAGGAAAATGTCCAAAAGCAAATATTGAATTAAAAGTTGTACATTTAAAGAGACAAAAACATTCTGAAGATTTTTTTTATATGTTTTAGAAGCTTTGCTCCTCGCATTGCCACAACCATTCACAACACAACATACACACGCCAGGCTGTTTGGTTTGCAAAAAGGAGAGGCCAGGGGAGTAAAGTGGTACCTCGAGATACGAGTTTAATTTGTTCCATAACCTTGAGGCGTGGGAAACTATGAGATGCCCGAGTCTCAGTAAACTGGTGGGTCATGTGCAGCCGGCCTATCTGTGCGATGACTCCTATCTCAAATGTTGCTCATATTTCAAAGCAAAACTTGCTCACTCGAGGGCTCGTATCTCAAAAATCTCGTATGTTAGGGCACTCGTATCTCGAGGTACCACTGTATTTCCTGTTGCTTACCAATTCTTACAGCCCCTCCAAACACTCTCATGAGCAAAAGGAAATCCTGAAAAATATGAAAGTGAAATGATGCCCACGAAGATCTTCTGAAGAGCAAGAACATTCAGCTTAGCCCAGCCGACATGGCTCAGTGGTTGAGCGTCAACCTATGAGCCTGGAGGTCACGATTTGATTCCCAATCAAGGCACATGCTGGCTCTATTTCCCAGAGGAGGGGGCGGGGACAGGGGATAAAGCATGTAAGAGGCAGCCACCTGATCAGCCATTTTCTCTCATCATTGATGTTTCTCTCTCTCTCCCTCCCTCTCTTTTCCTCTCTGAAGTCAATTTTTTAAAAACATTCAGAGTAAAAGGGCAACGTAAATACCCATGAGAATATCTCTTTTTCTAAAATATGAACATTTCACTTTTCCTTGAAAAAAAGTCTGTTCGGGGTATTTTTTCACTTACATGGATCTTGAACACACAGGGAACGCAATAGAGTATTGTGTTACACTAGGAAAAGCAAGAGCGGTCGGCCTGCCAGGACTGAGGGCACCTTCCCGCTCTTCCACCCCTGGGATTAGCAACCCCGGGCAAGCCCCTTTCAATCCCTGTGAACCTTTCCCCCTCCTCTGTAACAACGGGGATCAGAATTCTCCTTTCAGAATCATGAGGAGCATGTGCAAAGGCCTTTCTTTCTTCAAACCAATTACCTTCAAACCTCCACCACATTAGGAGAAAAGTCCTTGTGGAGAGCTTTACAATGGGCAGATACAAAAAAAATAATCAGCTTTTACTGGAAAGCTCTCCATTAAGAGATTAAATGCTTTTCAAACCTTAACAGGGAAATTAACAATTGCCTTGCAGACATGGGGTCGGTGAGCTAATCACACACTTGGCATTCAATACACACCACCATGCTCTCCGCAGGAGTCACTAGCTTTCACACCTACGTGCATAACCAGGAACTTAATTAGAGCCAACTAATATTTTTGAGGAGCGCAACAACAAATATTCTTTAGTGGATCCACAAGGGCGTTTGCCAGGAAGACTGCCTCTGAGCTTAATCCATCCTCTACTACAATTTACAGGGTACCAATCCCTCTTGTCTCGGTGTTCCCGGGTGAGTGCCAATAGGGTCATTAGCATGCTGTCACACAAGGAAGATCCGCTGCTGTGAGGACTAAAACCTCCGAATCCTCAGTCCTCCATACACTGTATCTTATTATTAAATCCCTGCCATGAGCAGCTTTAAATCCTTTTTGTGAACTCAGAGGCAGGGCAGGGGACAGTAGAGTAAGGTAGATACTGTGGATTGGCACTCACCGCCCATTTCTCCCTTCTTGTAGTGCAGTATCTTTTTCAAAATTCCAGGTGCACCAGCCAGCCTGGCTCAGTATTGACCTATGAACCAGGTTGAGTATTGATCCATGAACCAGGAAGTCATAGTTCAATATCCGGTCAGGGCAATTGCCCAGATTGTGGGCTCAATCCCCAATATTGATTTCAAAGAGGAAGGGAGAAGGAGAGAGAGCTAGAAACATCAATCATTGATCGGCCGCCTCCTGCACACCCCCTACTGGGGATCAAGCCCACACCCAGGCACGTGCCCTTGACCAGAATCGAACCTAGGACCCTTCAGTCCACAAGCCAATGCTCTATCCATTGAGCCAAACCAGCTAGAACAATAAAAACATTTTTTAATGCCAATTGCCATCCATTCGTCAGTCAGAAAATCAACTTGGTGGGTCAAGACCAATGTTTCCTAATGGATCGGGGTGGCCTAGAATAAAGCAGAACTACACAGCACATACTAGGACAGCAGCACAGACTAGGACAGAAGCACAGACTAGGACAAAAGCCATCAAGGGGTATCCTGTTGCCTTGTGAACCTTTCACTTCAGGTAGACATGCATGTGGCTGTATGTAAGTATGAATCAAATAAATTTTACAGTAGAGCATGTCCAAAAGTTTGACCACTGTTCGGGTATACAGTGGTACCTCGAGATACGAGTGCCCTAACATACGAGATTTTTGAGATACGAGTCGTCGAGCGAGCGATTTTTGCTTTGAAATACGAGCAACAGTTGAGATACGAATAATCATGCGGATCGGCCGGTTGTACATGACCCACCAGTTTACCGTGACTCGAGCGTCTCATAGTTTCCCACGCCTCAAGGTTACGGAACGAATTAAACTCGTATCTCGAGGCACCACTGTACCTTTCTATACCTCCAACATGGGGAAGTTACATGTCATGTGTCCTGGAATGCCTTGATAAAAGATTCCCATGTTTTTGGGGGTTGGCCAATCAGATGTTCAAGCTTGAGATCTAGAAGATGGCGTTGGTCACACCTCTGCTGCCACCTATTTCCGTTGGCAAGCACGTGGTGGACACTTGCGGTCCTCTGTGGCATCATTAGCAGAGGACCCAGCCCCTGGTCACAAGACCATGGGTCCTGGGAGGCAAGGCACAAGGCATCCATTTCCTAGCCCAGAGGGCAGCAAAAACAGTTAGGTTCTGGGGTTAGCAGCAGCAGGCCCGCCGAAGGCGGTGGCTTCCAGATCGTGGTCGTATCAGTGAAATTCTAGACCCACTGGCTTTCTGAGCGCGGCAGTAACAGCAGCCCTCTCTGCGGTTTTGCTCTGTGGTGCGCCTTTGGGAATTGCTTTGGAAAGCTCCACCTCGAGTCTATTTGTTCCGCCCTCACATGATTCTTTCTGTAAGTCACTTAATACCCTGTAATAAATCCCTTCTTGCTTACTTGGAGTAGCGTCTTTTCTGCACTCAAACTTGTTGAAACTGACAGGAAATGGAAAAATAAGTAAATTTTTTTAATAAAAAAAATTGGTCCTCAGCATTCTACTGGAATCACTACAGAGAATTCCGAAAAGAAGAAGGAAACTAGATAACTTATTAGTCACATATTTTACTTTATAGTTTTTGTTTTTCGGGGTCCTATACCACCATGTGATCAATAGATACATATTGATTGATTGATTGATTGATAAAAGCACAGGATAGACAATACCAAAATGGGTTGGTACCTTCATAACGAGTTGTAAAGCAGAATGAATAAATGACTTAGGTCGGGTTTCTTAGAAAGACGCTGCAATAGGAAAGAAAGCAAGGTCTTTATACCCGACATGGATGTTGCAAGGTGCCCTTGGGAAGGGTCTGTGACCCAGGGTGAGGCAGCTTCCTGCAGCCAAAGGCAAGTCCTGGCCAGACAGGCTCGGCTCCGGGTGTTGGGAGCCAACCGCTCTGGGCAGCCGGAGAATGAGTCCTCAGTCCACAGGCGGGACCTGGGTGGTAAACCACAGCATCTGTTCAGAGCCCGGAGACGTCTCTATCCCGTCCCACCGTTTCTTAAACGTGTTGTGAAGACGCTCATCCCCGTCCACAGAGGAAAACAGGCAGGTATGGGCTCCGTATGGAAACGACTGTCAGCATGACGCTCACAACGAAGTCCATTTTCCACTTAGCAATACGTGCAGCTGCGCGTATTTTTCAAATAGAACTTGATGAGTTGAGCCAGAAAGCATGAGCGTAAGCTCTGCCCCGGGTATTTGATTTCCAGATCGCCAGTGGGTATAATTTACAGTCTCTCCACTTTTATTTATTGCCCATTACCACTTTGAATAATAACATTTTTTAATGCTATCCTCTTCCCTGCTTTAAACCACGTCATGAATTAACCACAAGGTTTCACACAAAAACTGTGCAAGAGGCAGCTTTGTGAAAAAAGAAAAACTCGTGAGACCGAGACTCAGGAAACCTGAGGTCTGTTCTCAGTTCTGTCATATCTCCCTACTCTCTCTCAGTCTGTCTCCCTCTCTCTCTCTCCCCCTCCTTCTTTCTCCTCTCTTTTCTCTTTCCTCTCTTCTCTCTCCCTTCCTGCCTTCCTCTACTTCCTAGAAATAACTATACCTGCCTTATTATATAGATTTTTAAACGGACATACATGAAAACACTGCCATAGAATTATAATACATCTTTAACCTTTTATCATTGTTCATCAACCACCCGCTTTTCATTATTCATGCAAACCATTATGCATTGCAAACGCATTCAAATCTGCATACAGTTGGAAGTTTTGATACCTAAAGAGAAGGGCTAACCCCATCCCCTTTGGGGATTCAATCAAACATTGAACAAATACCCTTTGAGCATCAACTATGGGCCAAGCACCAGACCTCCAGAACACAAACCGGCAGAAACTGGTTACTGAGACAACCAATGATATTAGCTAGCATGCATTGAGTACTACCTATGTGCCAGGATATTTTCAAATGCTGTACATTATTTAATCCTCACACCGATCTTCTAAGACAGTGTACAGTTTCCCCGGGGCTGTGTTAATAAAGTTGCACAAACCAGGTGACTGAAACGACAGAAATGTTACCTCACAGTCCTGGAGGCCAGACGTGTGAGACACCGTGTCAGCAGGGGTGGTTCCCCACGGGCTACAGGAGAGTCTGCTGCGCGCCTCTCTCCTGGCTCTGGTACCGCGCTGTCAGTCTTTGGCATCCTCTGGCTTAGAGCTGCATCATCCCGTCTCTGCCTTCATTTGCATGTGGCGTTCTCCCTGTGTGCATGTCTGTGTCCAGATTTCCTCTAGTTAGAAGACACCAGTCCTAGGGGCATGGGCTCACCCTGATGGCTTTCTCTTACCTTGGTCATCAGCAAAGACCCTCTTTCCAAAGGAGATCACAGACACAGCTACTCAGAGTTGAGACGACAACATCTTTTGGGGGCACATAATTCAACCCATAACTGGTACAGTGGTACCTCGAGATACGAGTTTAATTCGTTCCGTAACCTTGAGGCGTGGGAAACTATGAGACGCTTGAGTCGAGGTAAACTGGTGGGTCATGTGCAGCCGGCCGATCCGCGCGATGACTCATCTCAAATGTTGCTCGTATTTCAAAGCAAAAATTGCTCGCTCGACAGCTCGTATCTCAAAAATATCGTATGTCAGGGCACTCGTATCTCGAGGTACCACTGTACCTGTTTCACAGATGAGGGAGCAGACATGGGGAGAGGAGTAACACAGGGAGGTATGTTCTCAGGTGCCCAAGTCACCAGGCGCATGCACTGGAGAGCTTAGAGAGTGTGAGAAAAAGGGGACCCAGCACAGAACGCTATGGGACACCGACACCCAGGAGACAGACACAAAACCCCACTCCTGTGATCCCAGTGGACTGCACGGAAAATGGGTGCCTGGCTTAAGGGAACCGAATCTGCCAGCTGGTCACTGGCCTGCAAGGCGCATGGGGTAAAGGGCGCACCTCACACTGAGGAGCTGCTGCTTCGCGGGCCAGGTTCCCTCGGGAGGAGAAGCACAGAGACGAGCGGCGTGATGAGAGCAGAGATGGAAAGACACACCGGAGAGCCAGGCAGAGGCGGGGAACACACAGACAGGGCTGCTTGGAATGAGCAGTAGAAGCTAATGAAACACAGAGAGGAAGAGGAGAGGTGAGAGCAGCCTCAGCTGAGGCACAGAAGCAGCGGCAGAGAGAAGGTGAGTTGTCCTGACATCAAAAGAAACGTGCAGGCCGAAATTGGTTGGCTCTGTGGATAGAGTGTCAGCCTGCAGACTGGAAGGTCCTAGGTTCCATTCCGGTCAAGGGCATGTACTTTGGTTGCGGGCACATCCCCAGTAGGGGGCGTGCAAGAGGCAGCTGATCGATGTCTCTCTCTCATCGATGTTTCTAACTCTCTATCTCTCTCCCTTCCTCTCTGTAAAAAATCAATAAAAGTATTTTTAAAAAAAGAAAAAAGAAAGAAACGTACATCTGTGGGAAGGGGAAGGGAACCGGCCGAGAACCACACCACACTGTGCATTTGGCACTCCAGTTCTCAGGATGGAGGACCCTTCTCCACTGGGGTCCCCACCCATATGTATACCCACAATAATCTAACTCCAACCTTACAATAATTTAACTCCAACACCCAGAGAGACAAGAATAAAGCATCATTGAAGCTGATGGAAGAGAAGGCTTCAAGGAGGAAATGGTCAACTGCATCAAATGTTACACAAAGGTAGGTCGTACCAGCACTTAAAAAGTAACAGGGGTTTGCTAACAGCAATGAGAGAGCTGAGTGAGTGGAACAGACGGAAGCCAGGTTGTAAGGAGTGAGTCAAGGACTGGGAGGGAAGACCAGAAAGGCAGAAATACGAACCACACTTCCACGTGGTTCAGCTGTGAAGAGAAAGAGGGAAATGAGGCTCCAGGTAGCACTTGTTGTGGAGTAAAGGGAGTGAATTTTTTTTAAAGTGAGAGAGATTTAAATCTATTTTAAACTTTTTTAAACATTTTATTGATTTTTTACAGAGAGGAAGGGAGAGGGATAGAGAGCTAGAAACACCAATGAGAGAGAGACATCGACTAGCTGCCTCCTGCACACCCATTAAGGGGGGATGCGTATGCAACCAAGATACATGCCCTTGACAGGAATCGAACCTGGGACCTTCCAGTCTGCAGGCCGACGCTCTACCCACTGAGCCAAACAGGTCCCAGCAGATTTAAATATATTTTAAATTCTTTATTGAACTTATTGGGGTGAGCTTGGGTCATAAAATGATCTAGGTTTCACTAACCATATTGAAATGCAGGTGGAAATAAGCCATTAATGTAGGTGAGGCTTAAACCATGTGAGAGAGTGGGAAACAGCCGATGCAGCGAAGTTGCTGAGGATGCAGATGGCCAGGTAGAAGCAGGTGGAGGCAGTCACCTGCGGCGGGAAGAGGGGAAATAGCCAGGTTGGGTGTGGACACACAGCAGGCTCTATTGGGGTCTGATATTAAAGGCATTTCCTGTAATGGCTTCTATTTTCTGAGTGAAATAGCTTATGAGATTATCTTGCTGACAATGAAGAGGAAAGAGACCGGGGAAGAGCCTCGAGGCAGAGAAGAATATTTGCAATAATCACTTCGGAAAATGGCAGTGAAATCTCGCCGGGGACGCGGTGAATGACTGCCATTTAGCACAGAAGGCTCCAATGAGATCAGCGGCCGCGAATTTAGGATGAAACTTCGCTGTGATTTTGTGATTTCTGCCAGTCTCATTTAGTGGGCAGGAAAGGCAGCAGAAACATTGGCGGTTGGGATTAATTCAAATTTGAGGATAGAGGGGCCAGGGAAAGGGGAGTTTAAGGGTTAGGAACGGGGTGATTGAAAAAAAATGAGCAATAATATCCACCTGGGCTGCCGATGGAGTGAGGACAGGCGAGGCCAGTAGGGACGTCATCTGAGGACCAAGGAATCTCAAAAAAGAGCTACTTGGGAGTAAGATAGATGACTGGGATGATACGAGGTTAAGATTTTAGAGGCGGAGAAGTTCTAGATCAGTGGTTCTCAACCTTCCTAAGGCCGCAACCCTTGCATACAGTTCCTCATGTTGTGGTGATCCCCAATCATAAAATTATTTCCATTGCTACTTCCTAACTGTAATTTTGCTACTGTTATGAACTGTAATGTAAATATCTGATAGGCAGGATGTATTTTCATTGTTACAAATGGAACATAATTAAAGCATAATGATTAATCACAAAAATAATATGTAACTATATATTGTGAAATATTTATTTCTGACAAATAAATGAAATTTTGTCTTGAATCATGGTGTAGCATGGGCAACAGTCTTCCTAGGACAACAGTAAACTACATTGCTACACTTTGCTACACCGAGGAGCGGTGTGTTGGTTCCTAAGACCATGGGAAATAGGTGTTTTCTGATGGTCTTGGGCAACCCCTGTGAAAGGGTCATTCGACCCCCAAAGGGGTCGCGACCCACAGGTTGAGAACCACTGTTCTAGATGATTAGATGATCTTGAATTTGGCCACCTGTCACCGATGCAGATTGAATGTCTGTCCAGCTTCTCTTGCTTTGGGGAACTTTCTGTCATTACGTGTGTTTCTGGGTGAACAGCTCACCCTGGGGCTTCACCCCACCCCGCCCTCACTGGGAGGGTTGGCATGGGATGCAGACTAGTGAGTTTATCTCCTGGATCCCTACAGGGCGTGGTTCAGGGGTGGCGACATGACCCAGAAGAGCTCAGACTGTTCTCTGAGATGTCTCCCACGGATGTTGGAGGCAGAGGGTCTCTCTTTCTCTCAGCTCCTGAGCTGGGAAAGACCCTGGAGCTGCTCGTGAGCCTCTCTCCTGGCAGCACAGAGGACCGCTCTGCAGGAGGAGAGAATGAGACCGACAAACAAAGACAAGCCGACCGGGCAGAGGTGGAAGACGGACAGAAGCAAAAATCCAGAGAATTCTAAATCCCCAGATCTAGTCACGCTGAACCTAGTCTGCCCCTGCATCTTTCAAATGACTCTCCCCCCAATTCTCTCTTCGGCTTAAGAGAGTCTACATTGGATCTGTAAACTGCTGTCAAGGGTGTGAGTGGCTGAAACAAAACCCAGAAAAGGTATGAGAGCTGAGAAGGCCAAGAAACTAAAGATAAGGCAAAATAACAACAATAAAACAAAAAGAAAAAAAAACGATAAGGCAAAGGAATAACTGTATGGGGGCTGCGTAAGGGAAAGAGAAGCATGCAGATCCCTCTTGCTGATGAAAAGAGGGATGTGCAATAATGTGGATAAAATCACTGCTGCCTAAAGTAGACAGAGCCTTCCTGGTCCAAGGTTGTGTTGTGTAACCATGAAATACTTCCCCGGGAAAATCAGTTTCTGTTTCTAAGTCCTAAGTATTATTGCCATATCAATAATACACACTTTCTTTTAAGCACACCACACCTTGACCTGGGATCACTCGCTATTCATCCATAAGACAGACTTATGAGGTAAAATTGAAATTTAGATAAATCAGGTTAACTTTCTCCCTGAGACACCGCAGGCAATTATTTAAATGTCTCAACAATGACCAGAATAATGGCCTCGGTAGCAATTATCTCTCAAATGTATTTGGGTAGAAGAGTTTGTGTTAAATATTTTAAAGCTCTACTTAGAAAAGTCACATCAACCTAATCCATTTTATTGGACAACATAAAATATACATGAATGTTATGGAAGAACACAGTCTGACACAAGAATGTGAAGCTGCCTGCCAATTCTAGAACAGATGCACCAAGGCAAAGCCAACAGCCAGCAGGCAATTTAACCAGGAAGACATGGTTTATTAAAGGGATTCTCGATTTGTCCCAAGCACAGATAGTTAATGTGCATGTGTATTATATATATGGACAGAATCTATTTTTCTTTTTTTTTTCTTTTTTTTTAATATTTATTTTATTGATTTTTTACGGAGAGGAAGGGAGAGAGATACAGAGTTTGAAACATCGATGAGAGAGACACATCGATCAGCTGCCTCCTGCACACCCCTTATGGAGATGTGCCTGCAACCAAGGTACATGCCCTTGACCAGAATCAAACCTGGGACCTTTCAGTCCACAGGCCGACACTCTATCCATTGAGCCAAACTGGATTCGGCAGAATCTATTTTTCTTATCCCATAAATGCTTTCTATCATAAATCTGTAAGGGTTATGTTCAGACATTTTTAATTTTTATATATGCATTAAAGATTACTGTGTATATTTTTGAGTCACATATTGGGAATGTTATATAAACATATATTCAGATAAATGGAACGAATTTTGTGTAACGAGGAGAAAGTACAGTCCTAGTAATGATGGACCACCCTTAGCCTTATAGAAATCTAGAAATATAGGGTGTCCCCAAAAAACATATACATATACTTTGACTAATCCTAAAGGCCATGTTTATAATTAAACTGCATTTCATTTTCAAAATTAAGATATCAGCTGCTAAAGTGTGTATACATTTTTCGGAGACATATAAGTAATGATGAGTCAAATGTGGGAAAACAAATATTGTAAGAGCATATGCTTTTAAAGTGATGTTGTCAGATGTATTTTGGAATAGTGTGGAAATAAACTGACAGTGGAAACAAAAAGTTTGTCAAAGATTGTATTTGGAGATTGTACAAAATCCACGTTCCCACCCTTGCCCCCACCACTGCCACTGCCACGACTGCTTTCCGTGGTCTGGGCCACGCAGGGCCCCTCAGCATCCCCATCCTTCAGGCACCCAGAGGTGCAGCCGCCGCCTCCACTGTGGCTGAGTGTGGGTCCACAGCAGCAGCCACGCATCTGGATTACCTGTGGAGACCTCCAGAGATCACAGGTCTTCCTTCCCCGGGGAACAGAGACTGCCTCTCCTGCGGATGCACACCTCG
Organism: Lasiurus borealis; assembly: GCA_004026805.1. Classification (NCBI taxonomy): domain Eukaryota; kingdom Metazoa; phylum Chordata; class Mammalia; order Chiroptera; family Vespertilionidae; genus Lasiurus; species Lasiurus borealis. Next base: position 7,763 of record PVJN01024013.1, on the reverse strand, counting down.
CTCCCGTTCTCAGGGGGCTGTTTCCTCCGTTGTGAAACACTGTTTCATACGATCCTTGCTCATGAAGGAGAAGCCGATAGAGGTGATCCACCTCTGTGGCCATTCCTGGCCCCTCTCCCTCTGTGTGGCCTATCATCCAACCTGCAAGTGTCACACTCATTTCTTCTCAACTAGATTTTTTTAAACGTATTTTTTAATTAATTTCAGAGAGGAAGGAAGAGGGGGAGAGAGATAGAAACATCAGCGGTGAAAGTCATGGATCGGCTGCCACCTGCATGTCTCACACTTGGGGATCAAGCTCGCAACCCGGGCGTGTGCCCTGATGGGGAATTGAATCATGACCATCTGGTTCATGGATCAATGCTCAATCACTGAGTCATGCCAGCTGAACTAGACTTTGCATTTTCTTTTAATATTTGGTTGTAATCTATTTTCTTCCTCTCCTTTAATTAGACACCAATGCTTTTCTCAAGGACTGAAAAAAAAATTGATGTGGCAGAAATATGAAAATCACCCAAAAGAGTAATATGTTTTTCTCTTTGAAATTAAAAAATATAAATAAATTCTTGAAAAAAAATCTGTGAAATAGAAATTTAAAAAGAAGGCATACTAGTAAAGTGAGAGAAATCCGTAATAAAAATCCGGATTCTGAAAAAGTACACTATGACTGCGTTTGATATATAGGTAAATAAAACTGTGTAGGCTGTCTTCATCTCATCGATTTCATGTTAATGCTCCATTTTGAAAGTACTGAGATCAGCCCTGTTCAAACATTAAAAAATTACCACCTAGCCCTGACTTGTTTGGTTCAATGGATAGAGCATCGGCCGGCGGACTGAACGGTCCCAGGTTCGATTCCGGTCAAGGGCATGTACTTTGGTTGCAGGCACATCCCCAGTAGGGAGTGTGTAAGAGGCAGCTGATTGATGTTTCTAACTCTCTACCCTTTTCCCTTCCTCTCTGTAAAAAAAAAAATCAATAAAATATATATTTTTTTTTAAAATTACTACCTAATGCAATCTGGCAGCAACATTTGAAAATACATATGTTTCTTATAGGACCTCAGACTATGTATGTTTTATCCAAAAAATTAGGTACATTGGTGTTTTTTTAAAGAAATCATATGGATTACACTCATAAACCTTCATTACTTCTGAACTGCAAGTCTTGACTGTATGCAGACCATTGTCACCCAGAACAGAGGGAGCCAGGAAAAACTGGAGGATGGTGGAGTAGCAGAGAAGATACAGCTTTTGAGTCAACAGAGTCCCTCCCGGTTCTGTCACCAACCAACTGAAATCTTGGGCAGATGACACCCCCTCTGAGCCCCAGAGAGGTTGTGAAATAAAACATTAAAGCTTCTCTGTGTGGTGGTTATGAGAATTAAGTTGGGTAGTAAAGCCCCTGAGTCATAAGAGATACCCCATAAGTAGTAATTCTCTACCAAAAGTTCTCGTCCTAGATATGCATTCGAGTGGAATTCTTCTGGGTCTCAAAGTAGCAACACCAGGTATTTTTAGTAGCAAACATTTATCTACCTTTGAGATTCTTTGTTATCAATGATGGATCCTCACTCTATCACCAAAGTATAGAATATTCACCTACTGATCAAATTTCAAAGGTTTGGAGATCGTTCAGTTGAGCATCATGTCCCATGCCTTAGCTCCTCAAGAGATCCGGGGTTCCATGAGGAAGTTTTCAGTGGCTTTGCAGGTGTCTCTCTTGCCTGGTTGTCCCATCTTTGAGGCCGGCACAGGTGACAAAGTGATGCTGGTGGGAATGGATCAGTCTTTCAAGACATTTGATGATTTCATAGTCAGGAAGAGCAAGGCTGCTCACGTGCAAGCCCAGCATCTGGGAAACCACCTCCCTGAAGTCCACCAGCTGGAATGGCAAACAGAAACACAGGAACTGAGAGAGCAAATGTGTCAACTGCTGCTGAACCACATGAAACAACAACAAAAGACATGGAAAACCCAGATGTGCGTGAGGCAGCGAAGTGACTGACTCTCGTTAACTTTAGTTCTCTCATTTATTAAATAAGAAGGTGAGCCTATTAAATTACCTCTACAGTCCTTTCAGGAACCAACCTTCAGCAATTTCATAACCACTTTTCTGATGAGCCAGTTAATGTGGTATTGGCTACCAACTCAAGAATTCCAATTAAGCAACCGTGAACAAGACTCTGACCTAAGACTCTGACCTAACTAAGATTTCATTTCTCATTGCCAAGGTAGGAATACAGTGGTACCTCGAGATACGAGTGCCCTAACATACGAGATTTTTGAGATACGAGTGAGCGATTTTTGAAATATGAGCAACAGTTGAGATACGAGTCATTGCGCAGATCGGCTGGCTGCACACGGCCCACCAGTTTACCTTGACTCAAGCGTCTCATAGTTTCCCACGCCTCAAGGTTACGGAACGAATTAAACTCGTATCTCGAGGTACCACTGTAACTACAGACCTATCTCCCGAGCCTGTTCTGGAACCCAATGAAATGATGGCTGTGTATGTGTTCGGCATACTCTTAAGTGCTTTACAAGTGGGGGTGTGGTCATGCCCAGGGTCATAAGTCCTCATGCTCTAGAATGTTACTGGCAATGCACTGCTCAAACTAAAGGAAGAACCAATGGCAAGAAAGTTAGCGGCTCATGACAACAGAAGGGCTTCTAAACGATGCTCAGATCACATCAGACAGATCACCACCATAACGTTAGACTCTCTGGGACTTCCTATTAGTCCATCACTCTCTCTCACACACACACACACACATACACACACACACACATGGAGGAGGGTAGGAGGAGGACTGCAGACAGTGGTGGAAATGTGCCTCACACCCTTTCGAATTCTCTAGACTGGTTGGTGACCCTAGGCTGAAGAAGAAGCAGATAAATCAGGGACAGCTAGGCCACGCTTCACTAGAGGTGCCTTCCATCTTGGAGAGAGAGGTGTGATCTAGCCTGAAGATGGACATTACATCCAGACCCGCCTTCCAAACATCCCCACCTTCTGCTCATTGCTTCCCACCCTTCTCCCTACGCTGAGTCAAATGTGGGCGACATAAGGCTTCCTCCAGCCTGGTCTCCCTGATGAAAAGGTTTGCTCTAAGTTCCCTATCCTTTCAAACATGGCCAAAGCTCTCACTTCTGGAGCGGTCTGCCTCGGAGAGCACTCACGCGTCATTTGGCCTTCCTCAGCTCTGCCTGACACATGAGCCAGAGCAGAGGCGGCCAGAGGGAAAAATCTCCCAGGATCAGAGTCCACCCGGAGCCCTCGGAGCCCCAGACAGAGAGGAAGATGAAAGCCAAAAGCATCGGGGGTCAGCCTGCCCGGTACGTGCTTCCTCCGGCCTGACCTGATGTGCTCGCTAGATAACTCTCTCCGCCTTGGACCAGCGAGCAAACAAGACCTGCTTTATGGTTCACATCTGGGGCGGGGTGGCCTTCAAGTCCAGGTGCCACTGTTGGAGATCTGGGGCTATTTCCTGCAGCTGATCTCTGCGGAGATGAGGTCTATCCTGACCTCCCGGGGCTGAAGGCCTGGTGAGCATCAGAAGATGCGGGATGATGCAACCTCCAGAAGCAAGCAGCGAGCATCATAAAAACCGCCCCAGAACCAGAATCTGGCTTTTCACGGGCTTTCCGTTGCTTTGATAAGAATGTCTTTTTTTTTTGCCGAGACCGGTTTGGCTCAGGGGATAGAGCATCGACCTGCGGACTGAAAGGTCCCAGTTTGATTCTGGTCGGGGGCATGCGGCTTGCTTCCAGGCACATCTCCAGTAGGGAGCATGCAGGAGGCGGCTGGTCAATATCTCTCTCTCTTCGATGTTTCTGACTTTCTATCCTTCTCCCTTCCTCTCTGTAAAAAATCAATAAAAATATATATCTTTTTTAAAAAGAATGTCTTTTTCTTTCCTACCATCCGTGCCATGAAAACGGGAATTACTTTTCTTAGTGGAATAAATCATAATGGTTCTTTCAATGCCAAAAAAAAGATGCAGGATGGCGGGCAGAGGTGTTGAAATGATACAGAAAGTTCTATCAATTGCCTGGCTGGCATGGCTCAGTGGTTGAGCATCAACCTAGGGACCAGAGGTCACAGTTCAATTTCCCATTAGGGCACATGCCCGGATTGTGGGCTCAATCTCCAGTATGGGGCGTGCAGAAGGCAATCAATCCATCAGTGATTCCTATCATGAATGTCTCTCTCCCTCTCTCCCTCTCCCTTCCTCTCTGAAATGAATTTTTAAAAATTTTAAAAATAGAAAGTTCCGAAAATAGTTTACGAATGTGTGGACAATGAGCAAGCTTTGGAATCGTCCTATCTCTCCTAAGTAGGAAGGTTTCATCACCAGCGTCCACCCACCTGCTTTTCCCTCTTTTCCGCTTCCTCCAGGGACTTCCGTAGCGTCTTCAGTTCGCTGGTCACCACCTCTATGGTGTTCCTGGCCCTCGCCTTGTCCTCCTGGGCCTCGTGCTCGGTGGTATCTAGTTCCGACCGGACAGACAGGAGCTTCTTCTCGGCCTGCTCCTTCATCTTCTCCAGCTCGTCTCTGGATTTACTGAGGTCTTCAATGGCCTTGGTCTGCTCCAGCGTTTTAATCTAAGGAGACAGGAGGATGCTGACCGTCTCTGTGTATTTCCTTAGAAAAACTGCATACATGCGTCAGAGGTCCATGGCATTCACTGAACACGTAACTTTGTTATGGGCAAATCTTTACAGAAACGTTGTCAAACATATGTGCGTGATGAACGTGTCTTAAGACGGTTATCGTTTATAAACAACCTATCAGAGCACCATCATTTGGAAAACCAATGAGAGAAAATGGGAGGTAGCGTGATTCTGGAGTTGAATATTAAAATGAAGTCTGCTGGTCCTAGCCGGTTTGGCTCAGGGGATAGAGCGTCGGCCTGTGAACTGAAGGGTCCCAGGTTCGATTCCAGCCAAGGGCACATGCCTGGGTGGGTTGTGGGCTCAGTCTCCAGTGGGGGGCATGCAGGAGGCAGCCAATCAATGATTCTCATTCATCATTGATGTTTCTATCTCTCTCTCTCCTTTTCCCTTCCTCTCTGAAAGCAATAAAAAAAATATTTTATTTTAAAGTTTAAAAAAGATAAAATAAAATAAAATAATAAAATCTGCTGGTTCTGCCGAGACCCATTTGGCTCAGTGGATAGAGCGTCGGCCTGCAGACTGAAAGGTCCCAGGTTTGATTCCAGTCGGTGGCATGTACCTTGCTTGCAGGCACATTTCCACTGTGGGGCATGCAGGAGGCAGCTGATCGATGTCTCTCTCCCATCCATGTTTCTGACTTCCTATCTCTCTCCCTTCCTCTCTGTAAAAAATCAATAAAATATATTTTTAAAAATCTGCTGGTTCTTATGTGCAGGTTCCATGAGTTCCCTGGGCCCTTTTTGCCTCTGCCCATGGGTCCCGCCCGGGGTGGAAGCTTTAGGAAGAGCGGAATGTCCCCCTGCGCGTGTTTGGCCAGGAAGCAAGCCGCCTGCATCCGCTCTGCCAGCTGCATCACCGCCCTGAGGAGGCTCTGCGGCAGCGCTTTGGGGAAATGGCTTCTGACTTGACCAGAGGAGTGCACTGGCCTGCAAGCAGCCAGGACATCAAGGTCTTCGCATTGGTGACACACAAGTACAGTGGTGCCTCGAGATACGAGTGCCCTAACATACGAGATTTTTGAGATACGAGCTGTTGAGCAAGCGATTTTTGCTTTGAAATATGGGCAACACTTGAGATAGGAGTAATGGTGTGGATCAGCTGGCTGCACACGACCCACCAGTTTACCACGACTCGAGCATCTCATAGTTTCCCATGCCTCAAGGTTACAGAACGAATTAAACTTGAATCTCGAGGTACCACTGTAATAACATCTCAAATACGATCCGTGCACATGAAGCGACACATGCGTGCCATCGAAATACTTTGACCCTATCCTTTTACATTTCAGTTCCCGTCTTCTCTGTATTCGCTGGAAATCAGACACCTCAACTCCAGGAAGCACATCGCCCCGATCTATCTACCCTCCTCGCTATTTGATACATACAATGCAGCTCCCAGAGACCAACATTTCACAACTGCCCGCCTCTTCTCATGTCTTCCCTCGCAAATGCCTACCTAAGGAAGCCCTGCCTGACCCCTAAAATCCTGGCCGCCTCATTTTAAAGCAGTGTTTTTCTTCTCCCGACTTCACACCGCCTGTGTGAGTGACCTGGCCCACAGTATCTCCAGCTCCACTGCAAATGTGAAAGAGCCACTAAACTGAGCCACTAAACTGAGCCTGTACTGACCCATCTGATTTGTGCATTTCCCCACAACTCTAGAAAATCAGACGTTTTCGCCTTTTTTTTTTTTTTTTTTTGGCGTGTCCATGAGGAGGCTGGCACCCTTTCACAGAAGGTATGGTGACTAACAAAAAGCAACAAGGGAGCCCTAACTGGTTTGGCTCAGTGGATAGAGCATCAGCCTGTGGACTGAAAGGTCCCAGGTTCGATTCCGGTCAAGGGCATGTATCCTGGTTGTGGGCACATCTCCAGTAAAGGGTGTGCAGGAGGCAGCTGATTGATGTCTCTCTCTCATCCATGTTTCTAACTCTCTATCCCTCTCCCTTTTTCTCTGTAAAAAATCAATAAAATATATTTTTAAAAAATCAATAAAATATATATATTTTTAAAAGCAACAAGGGAACGAAGCTGAGCACTTGCCTTGAGCTCATGGGTGTCGGCCAGCTTGGCTTTGAGCTCAGTGTTGGATTCGCGGCTGGCGCCCAGCTCCTTCTGCAGCCTCTCCACCTGCTTCTGCAGCCTGCGGGCGGAGGCACTGGCCTCGTCCCGCTCCGCAGCCAGGCCCGTCCGCAGCCGCTTCTCCTCCTCCAGCTGCGCGACTTTCTGCCGCAGGAGGTTCAAGTGCAGCTCGTTGCTCTCCAGTCGGTCCTTCTGGGTCTTGAGCTGGGTTGGCACAAACAGGAAGTTTTGACCTGAACAGCCAGTACACATACATGATTGACTCCAATAATGTTGATCTCCATCCGCACTTCAATCGGCCTCATGTCTGAATCATTTTTAAAAATGGTATGAGCCGAGACCGGTTTGGCTCAGTGGATAGAGCGTCGGCCTGGGGACTGAAAGGTCCCAGGTTCGATTCTGGTCAAGGGCATGTATCCTGGTTGCGGGCACATCTCCACTGTGGGGCGTGCAGGAGGCGGCTGATCGATGTCTCTCTCTCATCGATGTTTCTGACTTTCTATCTCTCTCTCTTCCTCTCTGTAAAAAATCAATATATATATATATATATATATATATATATATATATATATATATATTAAAAATGGTACGAGATTCCTCCTCCTGCTTGCACTTTTAGTTCTATCTTTTGAAGAATTAATTTTGTAGCTGCGAAGTATGAGAGTGAGCAGCCAGAGAAAATGCACAGAGAAATACACCTGACTCCCTCCGACATCATGTTCATCTAATAAAAGTGTGAAATGGCTTTTTTTAAATTAAATCTTTATTATTCAGATTATTACATTTGCTTCTCTTTTTTCCCTTCCATAGCACCCCTCCACCCAGCTCCCACCCTCCCTCTGCCCTTAGCTCCCTCCCATTGATCTCATCCATAGGTGTATGATTTTTGTCCAGTCTCTCCCTGTACACCCCTCACCCCTTTCCCCCTGAGAATTATCAGTCCACTCCCTTTCTGTGCTCCTGATTCTATTATATTCACCAGTTTATTCTGTTGATCAAATT
>PVJN01024012.1:0-31611 GCA_004026805.1 Lasiurus borealis | reverse complement strand
TTTAAAATAAAATTGAAATGTGTACCATACCACCCTGGCTGAGTAGGTCAGTTGGTTGGAGCATCATCCTGATAACATCAAGGTTGTGGGTTTGATCCAGGTGAGGGCACATACAAGAATCAACCAGTGAATGCATAAATAAGTAGAACAACAAATCTCTCTCTCTCTCTCTCTCTCTCTCTCTCTCTCTCTCTCTCTCACACACACACACACACACACACACACACACAAATACAATAAATAAATTTAAAAATTAAAAGAAAAGTGTATTATACAAAAAAATATTTTACACTCCTCCCACCAAAAGCTCCAGAATGTTTACTATGAATTAACTCTTAGTCACAATTTCATCTTACCTAACTCTTACTTTTCTGTTGGTCAGATTCTAAAAGGAAATGCGTTGTGTGTGTTCAACTTGTTGGTACAGCCCACTTGGGAGTGTAGGAAACTTTATGTTCTAACACTGGTTTTAAGCCTGGTTTTTCCTCTTTGTTTGCATGCAGGTCTATTTCCTCAAATAACTAGTTCCTTTAAAAAGCCACTTGATGTCAAGCACAGAGTGGTAAGTCCAACATTTTTTTTCTTTTTTTAAAAAAATATTTTATTGGTTTTTCACAGAGAGGAAGGGAAAGGGATAGAGAGTCAGAAACATCGATGAGAGAGAGACATCGATCAGCTGCCTCCTGCACACCCCCCACTAAGGATGTGCCCACAACCAAGGTACATGCCCTTGACCAGAATCGAATCTGGGACCCTTCAGTCTGCAGGCCAATGCTCCATCCACTAAGCCAAACCAGTCTCGGCAAGTCCAACATTTTTCAATGATGGTTTACTTGTAGAGAGCTTAACCAATGGCACACCATTGCTCCTAGGGGAAATGCAGGGTCAGGTTCCCATGAGTCTCTGCTCACAACATTTTCATTAACTGAGCAATATGTAAATTAGTCTTATGTGTATTTCTGTGCAAAGACATCTTATTGAATATATGTTGTTGATTCTTTGACATTGAACTTACAGCCAACAAGACTATAATTCATGCCTAAGTGAAGATTACATAACATGTATTTTCTCTGTAAGGTACATCACAGCCTTCTTGTGCTGAGGACACTAGATAGCACTGAAGATGGGGGGCAGTTTAAACAAATAAATCAAGAACAAAAAGTATAAAAATTTAGAAAATAGGGCACTAAAAGATCCCAACGAGAATACTTGTTTACAGCATGAGAGCTGCAGTAAGAGGGGAACATGTGTCCTGTTGTCTGACCTTGACTGAGAAGGTGCATGTCAAGTGACTCAAATTGTTTGCCCCTCTATGCATGTCCTTGAAAGAACTCAAAAGTGCTGGAGTATTAACTTGGGGTTACAAATACATTTTAATGAGCAGGCAAACTTGCAAATATGAAATCCATGAATAGTAAGCATTGATGGTATTCATTTCCTCTGCCCATTTTTCTATTAGAATGTTTAGCTCTTCTTATTGATTCGTATAAGATATTTGCATATTGGGATAGGACTCTTCTGCCAATCCTATTTTATAAACAATTTTTCCAATTTTGTCTTTCCCTTTTAATGTTAGTGTCTGTTATTTTAATGGCTTTTGGCAACAGTACCAAAGGGCCTTTTGAATGGGGAGGACAATACTGGAAAAGGACTTTTGTTACATTTCTATGGTTGGGAGAGTGATTGCTAATTTATTTTTATCTCTCTTCTTCACAGGCACACCAGATTCTGTTTCGTGATCTTTCTCTAGTGCCTCCAAATAATGAAAAACCATGTAAGTCCTATCCTAAACTATCACATTATAGCCATGTCCCACCTTTATTTTATTATTTTTAAATATACTTTCATATACATTTTGCCAAGAGTTACCAATTCTTTTTTTAGAAAAAATGTGTGTGTGTGGTTTTTTTTTATTGATCCCAGAGAGGAGAAAAAAGGGAGAAATAGAAACATCAATGATGAAAGAGACTCATTGATCGGCTGCCTCCTGCACGCCCCACACTGGGGATCAAGCTGGCAACTTGGGCAATGTGTCCTGACCAGGAATCGAACCGTGACCTCCTGGTTTGTAGGTTGATGGGCAGCCACTGAGTCATGCTGGCCAGGCTGCCTTTATTTTAATTATGATCTCCATCTGATATTTTTTTTAACCCTTTCTGAGTCTGAGGCTGCTTAAGGTCTTTTGCATTTCTGCCTACTCCCTCCTGTCACCACATGTTACTTCATTGTCCCTCTCCTGACAGTAAGGATGGTAGGATGCAGACATGGAGGAGGGAGAACTCCCAGAGATGTGCCAGCGCAGCTCTAGAAAAGAGCAAATGTGAGAAGGTGGTGGTGGTGGCAGAGATGGGGGTGTGGTAGAGTGTAGGGAAGGATTTAGAGTAATTGATTTAAAAAGATTCAGGAAAGTCAGTAAACTTCATTTGTTCATACTCTTGGAGCTTCTGTTTACCATAAGCACTTACCCCTGGCTTTCTGTGTCTCTGCGCTAGATGTGAGAACGAGAAAACCAACACTCGAGAGCCTGATGAAGGCCAATAAAGGAAGGACAGACATCCTGCTGAGATGTGTAAGAATCTTTTTACCTCTCACCCAACAGTGGATCCCAAGGGTAGTGCCAGTGGGTGTGCCTGGATAATGCCAGTGGGTGTGCCTATTGGTGTGGCAGTGCAGGTGTTAGTGTGTGTGTGTTTAGCATTGGAGTAAAGGTAATCCCTAATTTACATTCAAGTGACAAAGGCATGTAGATTGTTCTTAGAAGCGGTCTGCCTTAAAGCACTGTGGACATTTCTCATCTCCAGATCTCCAGTGGGAAGCAAGCTGCAAAGGGGATTGGAGTTTCTCTTGTTCTATCCAGATTTCCATCTGTGATTGCCTGGATCCTGCCTCTTTCGAACAAGGCATTAAGTTATTAGACTGCCCCCCTCTCTGGGGTCCCACATGGATGCCTAGCGTCCTGGGCACCCTCTCTTCATGTGGCTGTTCTGGCACCCGGCAGCTACTGACCCCACGCCCCTTAAAATGGCCTTCCGGAGCAGGGGCTGCTCCGTCTTGCCTGATCAGATTTTCTCAAAGCCCAATATATATATTTTTAATTTAAATTCTTTATTCTTTAAAGTTTTACATAAGTCTCCTTTTTCTCCCATTGACATCTCCCCAGCCACCCCCACCCCCCATTATATGCCCTCACCTTCCCCCCACCCCAATCTGTGTCCATTGGTTATGCTCATATGCATGCATGCAAGTCCTTGGTTGATCTCTTACCTCCTCACCCCCCACCTTCCCTCATAGCTTGGACAGTCTATTGATACTTCTATAACTCTGCATCTGTTTTTGTTCATCAGTTTATGTTGTTCATTATATTCCACAAATGAGTGATATCGTGGTATTTATCTTTCTCTGACTGGCTTATTTCACTTAGCATAATACTCTCCAGTTTCATCCATGATGTTGCAAATGATAAGAGTTCCTTCTTTTTTACAGCAGCGTAGTATTCTATTATATAGATGTACCACAGTTTTTTAATACACTCCTCTGCTGATGGGCACTTAGACTGTTTCCAAATCTTAGCTATTGCAAATTATACTGCTAGGAACATAGGAGTGCATATATCTTTCTGATTGGTGTTTCTAGTTTCTTGGGGTATATTCCTAGAAGTAGGATGACTAGGTCAAATGGGAGATCCATTTTTAGTTTTTTGAGAAAATGCCATACTATTCTCCACAGTGGCTGCACCAGTCTGCATTCCCACAAGCAGTGCATGAGGGTTCCTTTTCTCCTAATCCTGGCCAACACTTGTCAGTTTGTGATTTGTTGATGATAGCCATTCTGACAGGTATGGGATGATATTGCACTGTCATTTTGATTTGCATCTTTCAGATGATTAGTGACTTAGAGCATGTTTTCATATATCTCTCAGCCTTTTGTATGTCTCTTTTGAAAAGGGCATATTTAGGTCCTTTGTCCATTTTTTGATTAGATTGTTTATCTTCCTTTTGTTAAGTTGTATGCATTCCCTACAAACTTTGGAGATTAAACCTTTATTGGGGATAACATTAGCAAATACTAGTATGTTCTCTGATACAGTGGGCTTTATATATATATATATATATGAATTTTTACAGAGAGGAAGGGAGAGGGATAGAGAGTTAGAAACAATGGTGAGCGAGAAATATTGATCAGCTGCCTCCTATACACCTCCTACTGGGGAAGTGCCCGCAATCAAGGTACATGCCCTTGACTAGAATTGAACCTGGGACCCTTCAGTCCACAGTCCGATGCTCTATCCACCAAGCCAAACCAGTTAGGGTGCAGTGGGCTTTCTTGTTGTTTTGTTGATGGTTTCTTTTGCTGTGCAAAAGCTTTTTATTTTGATATAGTCCTATTTGTTTATTTTCTCCTTAGTTTCTATTGCTCTGTGAGCTGTATCGGTAAAGATATTGCTATGATAAATGTCTGCTATTTTGCTGCCTAGGGTTTCTTCTAGGATTTTTATCCAGTAATTTTTAACAGTATGTTAAAAATGTTTTATGTCTTAGAGTTCTGACTTCACCTCACTTATATACACTTATAACTGCTTTCGCTATCCTATTGCTTTTGGCTATTAAGATTTTTCTAAATTAACTTCAAACACCAATAACAACTCAGCCTTATTTTAAGTAATTATACAGGATGGGGCAAAAGTAGATTAATAGTTGTTCATATGGAAAATAACACAATATTTAATAAATAATACTATAAGAATAAACTGTTTTGCATACTCATAACTGTAAACCTACTTTTGTTTCATTCTGTAGTCGCAGTACTCTGGGTTTGGTATGCTAGTTATGTGAATTAGAAAAAAGAAAACCCAACCATTAAAATAAAAAGTGTTACTCAAGATCTACCAGTTTGATGTAGATATCACTCTGGAAAGCGCTATCTATGGGCACCAACTTGCTAATCTGATGAATTTAGATAATGGGACAGGGGTTGGATGGCCCACCTTGGTTCCCAGGTCTACTTAATGGCGGTCTTCCAGATATAATGCATTTTTTCTTGATTTTTCTGCTGTTGGGCCTGGTAACTTTCCTCTGGAGCATTTTAAGCATGGGAAGGCAGCAAGGTGGCCGGCTGTGGAGGGAGTTATTTGAGGGTTAACGCTGGACAGTCCACGGAACATTATAGTGTACGGCAGCCAGATCTCCCTTTGTTGAAGCGTTGGTACATGCCTTGAGGAAGAGTAGATGATTTCCTGAAAGTATAGTTACTGCTCGCTGGGCCCCTGAGAGTTGCTTGGGAGAATCATTAACTATTGTTAAATAAATAAAACCCTCTTGCTGCATGGAGTTGTACCCGGGCCAAGCAATTCCATGCCAGTGCCCGCAGCTGTTCTGGGCAACAGTTGCCTTTCTCTTTGAGTTGCTTCCCCAAACCCCTCCCCTAAAGCCAATTCTTTATATCACAGTAGCCTCTTTAAAATCCACGATTCCTGACAAATCAGTGACATTACATCCTGCTCTTGTTTTTACGGTGCAACAGCAAACTAAAAGTATACACACACACACCACAATTCATATGAAGGACGTCTTCGGGAAGCATTGGGCCTATAGGGTTTTTTTTTTTAATTTTATTGATTTTTTTTTTTTAAGAGAAAGAGGAAGAGAGAGGGGGAGAGAGAAACACTGATCAGTGGCTCCTGCACACCCTACCCTAGGGATCAGAGAATGAGCCCAAAACCTAGGACATGTGCCCCAACCCGGAATCCAACTAGTAACCCCTCAGTGCATGGGATGACATCTAACCCGCTGAGCCCCACTGGCCAGTGAAGGCCTACAGTTCTGGCCAAAACATAAATCAGGACTTCTTACTTACTAGATAAGGAAAATTACGATTTTTAAATAGATGCTGTGTTTGGGGGGAGGAAAACAGCTTTGAGATATAAAAACGTACATATTCTTGCATCAGCCACAAATAAGGATTCAATGAAATTTTCAACCATCATTAACAACATTCTCATTTTAAAAAGCATTCGCTTGGTGTCTAATGCCTTTGATAAGGCAACTTCTAACTATTCACATTTCTGGACCCAATCTTCAAGAAGTTCTTGATGTAAACGTGAAAGCAGAGAAACTCACCCCACCCAGCAAGGTCCAGACCCAAGGATGGATGGAGGGAAGACAGGCAAGAATCTTGCCACTGAAGGGTGGTTAAGGGGGCAGGTAGGGAGCAGCGGGCGGTTGGGTTAGTGGTTCCAGGACTTCTTGCCTGGTTTTCTTTCCTCTTTTTCTCCTATTGAACTGGCCTTACTGACAGAGACGGGACAGATGAATTAGGAAGGTTAAAGGAGCTGGAGGAAAGAGCAGGCACAGCCCCAACTCCCCACTCCTGAATGATGCCTGGCAATTTCATCCCCATTTCTGTGCAGAAAGTAACCTTTGCGGTTGAGCGCGCGCTGACAAACCGGGCCTTTTTTTTCAACAGCCTCGGCAACACCGTAGTTCGGCCAGCAAGCCTGAATCGTCTGAGGACTCGGATGCTGACCAGTATTACGTGTACAGCGTGGGAGGACCCTTATGGTAATTTCGCTGAGTCGGAAAACAAAGCCACCAGGCTGCACGCCCTGCTGGCGCTGGCCTAATTGCAGACTTGGAGGTATGAGCGGGCCGTGGACTACCTGGACCTTGGCGGGCTGCCTTTCTTGCACCCTTCCCTGGGGCTGCAAACGCCTGCATCCCTCCTCTTTCCCCTTCTCCTTATGGGGAGAGGGGACAAATGTTATCGCTACCGTTATTAAAGTTTTCTTTAATGTACATGTTGGCACCCCACGACTCTGAAGAGTTACAGAAACAGTCTTGGGGCCCCAGAAACACTGTAGACCCCGGCGTCACAGAGCCCATCCTTCCGTCTGGGCGCCCGGGCGGGCACAGGGGCGTGAGAAAGGCGCGTTTGCATGCAGAGCGGTGGCCCCACGCCCGCCCGCCCGCCCGCAGCCTCCGCGGCCGCATTGTCCTCCCAGCGAGGCGCCGCCAGAAGCAAATTGGCTCCGGCCGCGGGGCAGGCGGGGGCGACCCGAGGCCAGGCGGGAGCGGGAGCTTCGGGTCCGGGAGAGTGAGGGGCGGGGAGGGCTTTCACACACACACACCCACCCACCCCCGATTTCTCTGCAGGGGCCCTACTCCCCCAAAGCCCAGCCCACGGCCCGCCCCATCCACGGCCCCGCCCCGCACCCGGGTCTTCCTCTCCATCCTCCTCCCTTCGGTTTGCTTCTCCACTTCCCAGTAGGTCCTCCTCCTCCACCCTCCACGATTCTCCTTCCCCCACTTCTACAGCCCTCCTTCCCCTGTAAGCCCCCCAAGATCTGATCTGCTCCCATCCGTACTCAGCGGGCTGGAGGGGTGGAGGGTAGAGGGGGCGGGGGACTCGGAGACCCTGTGCACACGGGGAGACCCCGCTGCTGTCCGGCTGTCCGGCCCCAGAGACTCTGTCCTGGGAGGGGAGGCCGAACCAGGTGTGATCTGGAAAGTAGCCCCCTCCTGCCCCTCTGCCTCCCCACCCCAGAGGCTCTGTGCCTCTGCTTCACTTACTCCGTTACCAAGATTGTCCTGTCCTTCTCATGATGTCTGATGTTGAATTGAAATGATAATTAAGTCACACCATCAACCCCCCCCCCCCATACCCCCAACAAAACAAAAGAAACAAAACAACAACAAAACCTGCTGGTGGTTACCTTTGTTCTTTAGGCCAGGTTAGGCAAAATACATTCCTGGCCAGTATGGTTTCCATTAAGCTCGCCAAACGCTGCTTTGAAAATGCAGGCCTTGAAGCCACTCAGAACCGCCAGGATTTGTGCCCTGGCAGCCGGGTCAGAGGCTCTCCGGCCTCTGTTTCAGTCCTGTCCCTAGTGAGCCCGGTCTTACCTGTAATTAATATGCTTTGCTACTCCAAGAAAATTATGGTTGTTATTCATTCATTCAGTGTTTCTTAATTGTATGCAAGGCATCGCTTATTAGAATTCTGTTTAAATTCTAAAAATCTATGTTAACATCTTTGCAGATGATTTTTACAAAATAACCCGGCCAAGGAAATTCATTTTGAGCAGTAACATTTGTATGGCTGGGTCAACCCTGCTGTCCCCACTTACTTATACCCCCACCTCCCAAAGACAAAACGACACACAAAGGTTAGCATGTGGGAAAATATTCCTTTACACTTGGGTTGGGGCTTGTGGTCCAAGGAAAAAGGGAACAGGCCGGTTCATAGAATGATAGAGTGTTGTAACTGGAAAGTTCCTTAAAATTTACCAAAATGAGTCTGCTCATTTATGGAGGAGACTCTGAAATTGTGGGGCTTAGGGGAGGTCCCATAGTTTATGAGTAAAGCACTCACTCAGAACTGCAGCCTAATTTGGGAAGGCGACCTAGACATAAGTGTTTCATCAAATGCAGCCAAGAGGATTTTGATCACCCTCAGTTCAACTGCAGCTCATCCTCTCCTTCCCCCGCCCCCTCCCCTCTCTCTCTCCCTTCACTCTGTAGTTCCCTCCCTGTCCTGCTCTGGGTCTTGCCTGTTTGGGGAGTTACAGCCTTTTCTTCCTTCCCCTCCTCACCTGGGCTTCCCTCCCTTCTCGCCCTTTCTTTCCTTCCTACCCTCTACCCCACTGGAGCCCTGACCATGAGATTTTATTTGGGATTTTAAAATGAAACCAGGTGCTGCATAAAACAAAAGCAGAGTAATAACAAGGAAAGACTATCCAACGCCTAAGGAATGTGCTGAGTTTTATGACTCAGGCTGTCCTGGCAAAGAACCCTGACTTACATGGAGAGGTGGGTGGCACGGAGCACAGACCATACATGGTAGCCTGGCCTCCCCAGATAGGTTGGTCAGGGCAGCCTGTGACTCATTTCGCAAAACCAGAGACTCTCTTTCTTGTGGAACAAGACTTCCCCGGAGGCTAGAGCCAAAGGATCATCAACGTTTCCCTACGGGGCCAGTTCAGCCTGACATAGCAGGGGCCACCCTAAGGTTTGGAGGGGAAGGGAGCCTGGGCAGAAGGCCATCCCTGGGAAAGAAACAGGCCTGATGCACTTGGGCAAGGGCTTTTGGTGCATTGAAGAGATGATGAATCACATGTAAGCTGCAAAGGGACATGGAAGTCAGCCTGTATTGCTGTGGAGACAATGGCTTGTGAGCTCCAGGTGGCAGGATTGTCACAGTGCCTAGGAGGAGGAGAGTGGGTCGTGGGTCGGTGCTGCTGAGCTCCCGAGGTGTTTGCTCTTTGCAGGGGTGCGTGGTGAAGAGTGCAGGAAAAGGGGGCCGGATTCTGGTGGGGATTCTGAAGATGCCATCACTAATGCAATCAGGAGGGGTAACTAGGAACAGGAGAGGTGGACTTTACATAAACATCCAGGCACACTTCCTCACATTCTGAGAATTCTTTTCAAATGAGCCAGAGTAATGGGGTGAGGTGCACATTTTTTTCTGTTACTAAGAGACGGTCTGAGAGAGCTGGGAGCGCTAAGGAGACCGTCTCTGCTAGCCGAGGTGGTGGGAGGGGTCTGCACTTGAGGGACAAGGATCTGTTTGTGCCTCTTCATTACACAGGTCTGGGCTGACCGGGCCTCTGGCTTCTGCCACCCCAGAGAAGGCTGTCACTTTCTGAATGAGAATGAACCTTGACTGGTGCAAATGAGATCTCCAACAGCAGCCTCACAGACACAAGGCCTTATTTCTTTTCTTCTTTTCCTCTTTTCCTTCCCAGGGACTACCCATTGAAAAGCTACAGTGACTATTCCGTAATTGCAGGAAGAGCTCTGCTCACTTTTTCATTAAAGTCTACTTACCTGGAAAAATAAAGTCTTTTAAGGACCATGACTTCATAAATATTTATAGTGCAAACAGGCGTCACTCCGAGTTCTGCAGGAGAATGGGCTCATTCAGTTTTATTTATGCTGGGACACTTGGGTGAGTGACACCCGTCATCTGGGTTGGCCCTACACTCTGTCCCACTGAAGCATGTTTATGGAGTGATTATGCCTGCAAATAGTCGCTATATTTAGTCTTCTCCTTCCCTAACCCTCGCTTAGCCCTCTTAATTCCCCAAACCAGCAAAAAGCCAAGCTTACCGTCTGGGGAGGATTTGAACCCTAATGACAAGGTGCAGGAGCTTGAACAAGCACTGCATGAATGGTGGACGAGTTTGGAGGCAATTAGACTCGGAATGATGGCTGTTATTATAGCATTTATGCACTAAGGTGGTTTCGTTGGGCCTGTGTATCACAGGTGAGGGCACTCATCTGGGCATGAGGGGTTTTGACAGGTGATGGGCACAGCCCCGAGTGACGAGTGCAAATGGGCATTTATGAAACTTTTATTTTGGGGAGTTTTCTCTGCATAGGATCTCAGGTCTGTCACCGTGCACCCCAGAGCTCTGAGGCAGAGGATGGTGGGAGCTCTGTTCCCTCCTCTGGGTCAAGGTTTCTGGTCTAACCAAAGGCTGTCCCCTCTCAACCATACCTGGTCCCTGGCTGGGGGACAGTAGCTGCCTTCCACCAGCCAGAGGAGGGAGGGCCACCTCTGGCTTTTTGCATTACAGCTGCACATGCCCTGGCCTGGGCATTCCAGGCTGGACTAGGCCTGCATCAGGGCTCAGTGCTTGCCTCTGATCAGCTTGGACACCTATTGTTCATTCTGGGAAGGGCCAGGTCTTGGCACAGGGGCCTGCAGGGTTGCCAGCACTTTATTTTTAGAGACAGGAAAATGCTTGCTTTTTGGCAGTTGCTCCTTTTTTGACACATACTGGGATGGCGTCAAAAAGTTCAAGTGAAAGTTTCCAAGCCCCAAATCCATGGTGAAAGTCATGGGCCATAGTGCCATGAGCCTCTCACCATTAGCCTTTGTGGCGCCTAAGAGCTTTCATGACCAGACCTGCACAGAGCAGGTCCTGCCTGCTGCATACCTGGCAGCAAGGCCTCCAAGTCCACAGGCCTCGTGGCTGGGACAGCTGAGTCCTTTTCCAGTGAGTCAGCTGGTCTGAAGTTCTGTGGTTCTTACCTCCATTCATCTTCTTCTCTGCCAATTGGTAACCTAGTCCCACTGGGAAAGCAGAGTAAGAAAAACAATCATTCTGCTAAATCAGAAGCTCATCACCCCAACCTCTGTCGCTGTCATCATGATGACTGGTGCAAGGCAGCCAGCTTCCATGACAGGGGGCGCATTATTACGCTTGGGAATGCATTTCCAAGTTTTATTGGAAAGATTATTGGCCCCCACTGTGGTCCCTCTTAAAACATAGTTTTGCAGGTCCTGTGATTTTGACTACTGACAATTTATCTAAAAGCATTTTGTAAATTGTAATGACATTATGCTATGGAAATAAAAATAAAGAATTAAATTGGTTCCTTCTTTCCTTTCTCCCCAATCCTCTCAAAAATACTTTTTAATTATCAAAATAAAACACAAATGAATTCTCCTTTGCCGTTTGATTAGATTTTGGATTCCTTTTTCTTCTTACTGGAGTACATCCTCTGGTAGGTTTTCTTTTGTTCTCCTTCCTATCTCCTCCAGAGAGTGTCTGTGGATCATACATTTTTCTGAGAGCTTCTGCGTCTGAGAATTTACTTAGATCTCTCTCTCTCTCTCTCTCTCTCTCTCTCTCTCAGATAAAATAGACTTTATTTTTTTAGAGCATGTATTTAAAACATTTTTTACAATATACAAAATAAATCTATTACCAGATTATAGATACAAAATAATTAGCCATTTATTTCAAGAAAAAATATTTTAAATATAATATTACCAAAAGTGTACTAACATAATATAATATCATAAAAGTTATAGAGAATATTAAAAATTTGTAAATAACAGTCTTCTATTATATTTTAAACTATTTTTCTCTGACTCTATTTTTGTTCATCAGTTTATGTTGTTCATTATATTCCCCAAATGAGTGAGATCATGTGATATTTACCTTTCTCTGACTGGCTTATTTCACGTAGCATAATGCTCTCCAGGTCCATCCATGCTGTTGCAAATGATAAGAACTCCTTCTTTTTCACTGCAGCTTAGTATTCCATTGTGTAAATGTATCACAATTTTCTAATCCACTTATCTACTGATGGGCACTTAGGCTGTTTCCAAATCTTAGCTACGGTGAATTGTGCTGCTATGAACATAGGGGTGCATATAACCTTTCTGATTGGTATTTCTGTTTTCTTGGGATATATTCTTACAAGTGGGATTACTGGGTCGAATAGGAGTTCCATTTTTAGTTTTTTGAGGAAACCTCATACTGTTTTTCATTGTGGCTGCACCAGTCTGCATTTCCACCAGCAGTGCAAGGGTTCCTCTTTCTCCGCATCCTCTCCAGCACTTGTCGGTTGTTGATTTGTTGATGATAGCCCTTCTGACAGGTGTGAGATGGTACCTCATTGTCGTTTTGATTTGCACTTAAATCTCTCTTGAGAGTTTTGGCTTGTTACAGAACCCTAAGTTTGAATTAATTTTTCCTGAACATTTCTAAGCTACTGTTCCATTATTTTCTTGCAACTGCTGTGGTTGATGTGTCTCTCCTTTGTATGTCATCTCTCTGGGTCATGGCCTTTCAGGACTGCTTTTTTTAATCTTGGTGTTCTGGAGTGTTATTATGCTATCTCCACGTGTGAATTTATTTTTAAGTTTGTCTTGCTGGGCACTGATAGGCTCGTTCACTCTGTGAGCCCAGGTCTCTCTTTAGTACTAGAAAGTGGGGTGGCAAGTTAAAACCCAGAAAGATTACATCAATCTATATAATAAAGTGCTAAGGAGAAGGGAAAGGGGCTTGTGGCCTGAGTGTTGGGAAGAATTTTAAGGGTTTCTAGAGAGACGGAGAAGAATGAGTTGGGAGGATTTCATTGCCAGGAGGTAAGGAAAATGCCCTCAGAAGATTTCTAACATCTTTGGCTGTCAATCAAGAATGTACTCCCTCTTTGGTGTTTTATGGAGAGGCTCTGACTTGAGTGGCTATTAATTACATTTTGTCATTGGGACTGTTTTTTTTCTGTGATTTGATGCTGAGACAAACACAAGACTGCCCGGGGTTAATAGAAGTTATAGAAACAATTATTATTTAATTATTAAGCAAATATCTTTTGATCTTTTTCTCCTCTTTTACTTTCCCCAACCCTGTCCAGGCCTTGCTTTCTTCTTTTTTCTTTTTCTTTTTGTTAATCCTCATCCGAGGATATTTTCCCATTGATTTTTAGAGAGAGTGGAAAGGAAGGGAAGAGACAGAGAGAAAGAGAGAGAAATATTGATATGAGATAGATACATCGATTGATTGCCTCCCACATATGCCCTGACCAGGACCAGGGATCGAGCCTGCAGCCGAGATATGTGTCCTTGACCAGAATCAAACCCAGAATCCTTCAGTCCATGGGCTGTCATTCTATCCACTGAGCCAAACCAGCCAGGGCTGGTCTCTTCTTTTATGAGTAAATATAATTAGACTAGAGGCCTGGTGCATGAAATTCATTTATGGGGGTTGGGGGTTGTCCTTCTCCAACCTGGGACTCCTTGAGGGATGTCCAACTGCCCTACCTGGATTGGTCCTAAATGGGCAGTCGGACATCCCACTCACAATCCAGGACTGCTGGTTCCCAATTGCTCACCTGCCTGCCTTCCTGATTGCCCCTAACTGTTTCTGCCTGCCAGCCTGATCACCCCCTAACCTCTCCCCTGCCAGGCTGATTAATGCTTAACTGTTCCCCTGCTGGCCTGTTAGCTCCTAACTGCCCTCCCGTGTGGGCCTGGTCACCCTTAACTGCCCTCTCCTGCAGGGCTGGGTCTCCCCCCAACTGCCCTTTTCTGCAGGCCTGGTCAACTCCAACTCCCCTCCTCTGCCAACCTGGTCACCCCTAACTGCCCTCCCTTGCAGACCTGGTCCTTGCCAACTGCCCTCCCCTGCTGGGCATCTTGTGGTTGTCATCTTATGTCCACATGGAGGCAGGATCTTTTGACCACATGGGGGCAGCCATCTTGTGTGTTGGAGTGATGGTCAATCTGCATATTACTCTTTTATTAGATAGAATAGAGGCCTTATGCATGGGTAGAGGCCAGCTGGTTTGCCCTGAAGGGTGTCCTGGATCAGGGTGGGTGTCCCCTTGGGGCATGGGGTGGTGATTTGTAGACTGGCCATGCCCCCCCTGGTGACCCAAGTGAAGGCTTTGGTATCTGGGATTTATTTATCTTCTACAACTGAAACTTTGTAGTCTGGAGCAGAGCCAAGCCTTCAGCTTTCACAGCCATTGAAACTTTGTTTCCTTAAATGGAGGCCTGGGCCAGCCAGGGTTTGCAGAAAGCTTGGCTTCCTCCATTGCCAGGGGCAACCCAAGCCTCCCTCCTGCTTTCTCTGTGGCCGTAGCCATTTTGGTTGGTTAATTTGCATATTTGCTCTTATTGGCTGGTGGGCATGACTTGTGGGCATGGTTTGTGGGTATAGTAGAGGTATAGTCAATTTGCATATTACTCTTTTATTAAATAGGATGCTCTGAAGTCCTGCCATTTCTCTATACCTCTCATTCTCTCACTCATACTCATCTTTCATTGCCTACCTAAATGTTCTTTTTTATGGCTAGTAGCTTACAAGAAGAATAGACAAATAGTTTGTTCACTCATCTCTGCAATTTGTCACCATCTGAGCTGTCAGGAATAGATTACAGATTTGGACAGAGAAGACAGTGCAGTGACCAAGATTAGAGTAGGTCAGGATTCTTGGCTTTAGGGGTGGGGTATGAAGCTCTGCTGGCCTCCCCAGAAGCTCAGTCCTTCCAGAGTTTCTCTCAGTCCACCCACTGGAGTTTACGTGTGGCCCAGAGTGGAGAGATTTGGGAAAGCTCAACCCACAGTAGCATCTCTGAGCAAATAAAGGCAGAAGATGCAAACAATGAAGTTACCCCTCTTGAAACATAATCATCGAGTTTGTTTTTATTTTATCATGTGCATGTACTGCCTTTAAAAAAAAACAAAAATAAGTTATTAAACTTTCAAAAGTATGAGGAATATAGAGTAGTCACTGAGGGCTCCAATTCTCTAGGACCGTGGTCAGCAAACTGTGAGGTTTTTAAAACTTGCGAGCCACATGCGGCTCTTTGGCCCCTTGAGTGTGGCTCTTCCACAAAATACCACGGCCTGGGCTAGTCAATTTTGAAGAAGTGGCAGTAGAAGAAGTTTAAGTTTAAAAAAATTTGGCTCTCAAAAGAAATTTCAATTGTGGTAATGTTGATATTTGGCTCTGTTGACTAATGAGGTTGCTGACCACTTGGACTAGGAAATTTGGATCTCACAAGAACTAGCTATTTCTTCCACTTGTAATAGACACCTTAAAGTATTTGATATGAGAGACAGCAAACATGTGCAGCCTGTATAATTTGAATTACTCTCCTAACTAGATGGTAATTACGCTTTAGCAGCTGCAGCCCCACCACTCCTGACAAGCACGGAGCTCCTAGTTGGTAGTTGCTGCTATTCTTACTAGAATTTGAGACATCCCAAGCAAGTAGGGTGTCATACTAATGCCATTTTGATGTGTAACATGACCCATTATAGATGACTCATGCATAGTGACTGAACCTGGGCAGGTGGATGCCTGATGGTCTTGAAGGGAATGAACTGTCACATACTTGAAAGCTGTCAAGGTCAAGCTCTGCTAACCTCCCCTTGTCTAGACTGTGGAATGTGTTCCATAGATTCTCTACATCCACTCATTGGAGTTGACATGTGACATAAAGGAGAGAGATTTGGAATAAGGTCAAATGCAGAACTCATATTCAACCCACAATTGCATCCTGAGCAAACAGAGGGATAGATACAAGCAAAATTAAGTCTGGGAGTCCTCTGAAAATGTAGGGTGGCCAGGTGAACACTCTTCGCTGGGCTTCTCAGGGAAACCCGATATTTCTGCCAGCTGGGTTGGCATTTCTTCTCTTCTGGATGCAAGGTTTCCTCCACTTTGTGTGTAACGGGTGCTCGATCCATTCCCAGAAGGTGATGTGCTTTCCAAATGATATATTTATATCCCCTCCTTCTGCAAAAGATGTGACAGTATGAGGTTTTTAAAACTGCATTTTTATATTAGAAAAACAACAACAAATCAACCATGCATATACTTTATTTAAAAAATATATTTTTATTGATTTCAGAGAGGAAGGGAGAGGGAGAGAGAGAGAGAGATAGAAACATCAACGATGAGAATTATTGATTGGCTGCCTCCTGCATGTCCCACACTGGGGATCAAGCCTGCAACCCAGACATGTGCCCTTGACTGAAATTGAACCTGGGACCCTTCAGTCTTCAGGCTGACGCCCTATCCACTGAGCCAAACCAGCCAGGGCCCATGCATATACTTTAATTTAAAGTTGCTGTTTTTTCAATTATGGGTTAGTCAAGAATGGATGGTGGCTCCTATTCTTTAGATTTCCTACATTCTCCAATCCATACATTAAACAATGAATGCTCCAGAAGATTGCCCATAAACACCCTTCTGGAATTCGGTGCCCAAGTGAGAGGTTCTGAAATAATAACCACCCCTTGTTTTGAAGTTTTCAGTTTTCATATAACAGCATTTGTAAAAGCAGGCCCACCTCTAGAGAAACACATAACAAGTATCTAGCAGGTGTCATTACTGCAAAGTGCTCCCCTCAAAACCCTTATATTTTCACTGCACCTGGATCTGCCGCTTCCGTGGATGGGCTGGCGTGGTGACACTTTCCCTCTGTTTCTCAAAGTGTGGTCTGCGTGGCTCTGCCAGATGGCCTCCTTCAGAGCGAGTGCTTGCAATATGATAATATTTACATTTGTGCTTCTGGCATGAATTAATAACTTTCTCATGCTATTTAATAAAAAACAGATTATTTCATCTCTAGCTCATAAAACCCAGTAGCTTTCTTTCTGTTCTGTTTGATGAGGGTCATTTTTCCCTGTCGATGAGGTGGCAGCGAGCATGGCTTTTTCCCAGCAGCAGTGGTGTGCCTCTTAGAAGGGCTGGAAAGCCTTGCTCTCAGTGCAGCATGGGCTCAGTCCTCCAACATAAACCACTTCTTTTAAGCTTCCTGGTTTACCCCAGGTCTCAACTTCAGGAATTTCGGTAACTAAGTCAGTGTCTCTGGCCATGTGCATCATATTTTTAAAAGAGATGTGTCATATTCCCTTTTAATCCTTTATCTTTCCACACTGCAATCTTAAATATATACACTGAGTGGCCAGATTATGACCTCTGAACGCATAATAATCTGGCCACTCGGTATATATCCTATATAATAAAAGGCTAATACGCAAATTGTCTCCTCGACCAGGAGTTCGACAAGAATGCAGGCCGGCCAAGCACCCATGTCCCCTTTTCTTGGCCAGGCTGGCCGGACCTCACCCATGCACAAATTCATGCACTGTGCCACATATATATGTATGTATGTGTATATATATGGCTCCCAATCACACACACACACTGAGTGGCCAGATTATTATGCATTCAGAGATCATAATTGGCCACTCTGTGTATATATTGATTTTAGAGAGAAACGGAAAGGGTGAAAGAGATAGAAGAATCAATGATGAGAGAGAATCACTGATCAGCTGTCTCCTACATGTCCCACACTGGGGATCAAGCCTGCAACCCATGCGTGTGCCCTCACCAGGAATTGAACCCTGACCCCCTGGTTCACAGGTTGAGGCTCAACCACTGAGTTGCTGGCCAGGCCACTCTGCTGGCCAGACCACAATGAAACCTTTATTTATAATTCTGGCCACAGTACAAGGATAGTGGGGTGACTCTATCCCTGGGCTTTTTTTCTGTACTTCTCTAGACTCTTATATTTGGGGAAGTCATGTTGAATCTTATCTCTCTAGCCCATTTCTTGCAGATTTCTTTGGCTGAAGAAACTGAACCAGGCAGATAGCAATAGCAGGAATCTATGAAGATAGACTGAGCCACTTAAAGGATGAGTTATATGGAAATGTGAAAAATTGGTCAGAGTGGTTGGGATTGTAACGTGGGCAGCTTTTGCTTCTCTTCCTTGAAGGCACGTGAAATAGGAATGGGAAGGATTAGCTTTTCCTGAGAGGGAAGGGTATATTTGGCATCTCTTGGCAAGCACTAGATCAGCATGATTGTTTTTTTCTTGCAGTACTAAACTTAACACAAGAGCTGACTTTCTCCCTGTTCCCAGCTCCTCACCATCAATCCATTCTTTAATCTATTGCAATTAGGTTTTCACCCCAACCTGTCACTGGAACTGGACCCTTAAAAATCACCAAGGACAATCAAATTGATAGGAAGTCTCTAGATTCAACCTTACCCACTCATTCTCTATACAAGTTCATATCAAACCTCTCTAGCCTTAGCTTCTCCTAGCAATGTTGTGCTTGGCATCAGCTTCTCTGATTATTTCTTCTCAGACTCTTGTGTTGCTTCTTCCTCTTCTCCATTAAAGTTGATATCTTCTATGGTGCTCTCTTTGGGGCTTTTGTTGTTGTTGTCATTGTTGTTATTGCTACCGTGGTGTTATCACCCTCTCTGCTGGCTCTGAGTAGCATCTCTATGTCTACAGGTCCGATCATGAACACCCTTCTGAGCCTTGGAATTAATTTTTTCACAGTCTTTTCTACACACGAATGTCCTATTCATACACAAAACTATTGCTGGACACTGCCAAGGATGCTGAGGACCTGCACCAGTATGTTCTATCTTTTTGCACTTCTCTAGACTCTTATTTTGGGAGAAGTGCTGTTGAATCTTATTTCTGCAACCCATTCCTTATCCCTTCCCTCTCAGGGAAAGCTAACCCTTCCCATTCCTACTTCACGTGCCTAAGCATATGTATATGCTTAGCCCAATCTTCCATTAGTATCTATCTTGATTTATAAAGTACATTGTAGGTAAAATAAATAGGACTCCCATGGATTAGCTGTCCAAAGAAAAGGAGGTGGTGAAGTGAAAGTAGGAGGAGGAATAGAAGAGGGCAAAGTTGATGCCCAGTTTTGTAGCTTGGGTAACTTTGAGGAAGGGTGTGCCTTTATTGGGCTAAGGAATACATGATAAAGAGGCAGATCAGAAGAAAAAGATGATGGTTTCAGTTTAGGATATGTTTTTTTTTTTGGGGGGAGGGTATCTTTTGAGCCTTGCTTTTATAGTGCTGTTAGAATTATCTTCTTAAAACACAGGTCACATCATGCCATTCTCCTCCACACACTTTTTTCCTTAGTTCTTATTAACTAGAGAGTAGTTTAGATGTTTGGTCCCTTTAACAAGGATTCTGAAGCCCTACACAAGATGGCTTTGTTTGGTTTCATTATGATCTTCTAGCTCAACGAGCCTCATCCTGCAATTTCTCACAATCTTGTCTTTTCCCAAGCTGTTCTCAATCTGGAAAGCCCTCCCACTTTTCCTGCCCATGACAACCTCACCCATCCTTTAGATTGCTATTTGCATGCTACATCCCACCCCCCACCCCAAAGTCTCCTCTCACCTTGTTGGAATTAGGAGCTCTTTATTCAATAGTTCCACAGCAATTTGTGTGTGTTTTTCCTGGTATTATAATGAATTTATTTCTTCTATTGGTTGGTAAAATTCTTAAACCTAAGAAATGTGTCTTGTTTATCTCCACTTCTTATCAGCTACTAGCATATGACTTTCCACATACTTGTTGCTCATTAAATAATAAATGAAGAGTAGAAAGAAATTGGTCAAGGTTAGAGTGGCAGAGGAGCACCAGAAGCGGGGAGGAAGAGAAGGGATTGGAGAGAGCCTTTACCTGATTCTCATTGGCTTGGGCTTGCTTTAGAATATGGCCAAGGGAATGACATCTTTGGGTTGTGAAGAATAAGTAGAGAATAATAATGAGAAAGGCATTGGATTATGGATAATGCGAGGGACACATATTTGAAGACAGAATGCTTTGAGACAAAATCATGCATGTGTAGCCTTATTCACAGGCAGATAAGCCAAATTGTCAAGTCCTTCATCAGCAGGAAATTTTATTATCTGCCCATCTGAGAAGATACATGGCCTCTTGGTGTAATCAAGACTCCTGCATATTCAGCTATCACTGCTGGTTGTGTTTATTGTCTGATGCCATAAAGAGATGGGAGCCTGACTGATAGTATGGCAATGACCCATGGCTGTGCCCATTTATTTAATTGTAGGAAAGATGGGCAAGGGGGTATTGATTAATGAGATTTCTTTGACCCTTAATTATTCTTTTCATATGTTACTCCTTTATCAACCTGTATTTATTTTCATCAGCACAATGGAAAAATGAAAAATACTATTGTTTAATATTGTGACTCCCAGGATAATAAAATTCATGATTTTCCTTCTGGATGCCCTCACCCAAATACATATATATTATGTTGATATCTATATTATATATGTGTGTGTGTATATATATATATATACATATATATATATATATATATATATATTGCTTAGCCCAATCTTCCATTAGTAAAAAGGCTGTGATTGTGTGATTGTGGTTAGAGATGGAAAGAAACAGAGATCATCTACATCCTGAATATTTTGATTTTCAATCAGCTGTTTTCCATGAGGACAGATACTGCCTTGTTCAGCCCAGGTTCCTAAGAGAGATATATATGTACAAAGAAAATGCCAGGCAAATGCAGCTTTTTTATTCCTAGCTGAGGTCTGGCTGCCAACCCCAGTGTTGTACCCCCATTCATAGTAGGTTGGGACTTTGGAGAGCCTCAGGATGCCTTTTGCTTGGGCTTGAGCTGGCCTCAGTGCCTAGGGGATGGCCCCTTTCTTCCAGACTCATTTGGGCTCTCCTAGGGCTTTCCTAGGGCTCTCTGAGGTGGAGGCAGCCCATGTCCCTGTCAAGTGACTTCCTTTTAATGGTTTTCTAGAAGAGCTCAATCCCAATAGAGACACCAAAAAGCAAACCTCAAGGAAGGGAGGACTCTAATGAGACTTTCACAGAGATGAGAGAGCCTTTACCCGTTTCTCATATGCCACTTCTTCCATTTCTTAGCACCATGACCTAGCACTGTCCTTGGGCGAAAGAAGTGTTTTAAGTTAACCTGATAGGTTGGATGTGCAGCCAACACTAGTTTAGAGGCTAAAATGATGCCAATATTCTTGCCAAATATGATCATTTTATTGGAAACCTGCTGTTCCGCATCTTACAAACTTACCTTCTCAAGCCAGGCTTTGCTATAACAACCAGCTATAGCACTTCACCTCAGCTCCCCCAAGCATCTCTTGCAGCCAGCATTGCTGGCTCCTTTGCCCCCTCCGTGCCTGCCTGTGGAAAGTACTCAGCCACTTTCAATGATGGGCAAACCTGGAGGTGCAAAGGAGTCAGCACTTGCTGGGGCTCTGTGAGCCCCTTCTTCCTCCTGTCCCTGGGCTGTGGATTCTGAGGTGCACAGCTCCTCCCGAGGGTGCCAAGAGGGGCTGCCACCCTGGTGCTCACAGCAATGACGAGCTGGCCAGTGCTCTTACTTGCCTTACTTTTTCTAGTTCCCTACTTTTGTTTATGGGGTTGCTTTCCAAAACAAGCTATTTGTGAACCAGGCAAAACATTCTCTTTTGCTGCTTTACCTTTTTTATCAACCATCACAGGTTCATGGGGAAGGTCTTTAATGATAGCGTTTTAAAATGGGTTTTAAAAAATGTTTTCACAGTGTACTTTATTATTTATTTATTTTGCTTCTGTTACTTTCTCTGGTACCTACCTTTCTTTGAATGAGCTATTACTTGCATTTGAATAGATTATTATTCAGCTTTCAAATTTATTATTTATTTCTTAATAACTATTAAAATAAATGATAATTCAGGGCTCTGCGTTTTAGGGGAACCTAGAAAATAGATAGATAGATAGGTAGGTAGATAGATAGATAGATAGATAGATAGATAGATAGATAGATAAACTGAGACTGCAAATGCTAATCAAACCCAATGCACGGAGAATGTTCTAACATACTCTGCTTGAACTGGGACCGAAGGGGGCGGGGCTTGGTGTCCTTTTACAAAGCACACTGAAAAGTCTGTGGGCTACCAATAGGAACTGCAGTTAAAAAAGCTAAGAGAACACTGAAGTCAAGAGATGGCCTCTCCTACCTCGGATCATTCAGACTGGAAAGACACAGCATCCTGGGCTGGTTTGGATGGAACCCACGTTTGGGCCAGAAGGTGGCTAGATAAACTTCCCCGGGCCTCGCCCAGTGCATGCTCTCTGGGCCTTCCACGAATGATGTTGGGGACAGATCAGTTACTTCGCCATTGTCTCTGTAAACACGTGGAGTCTTTCCACCCAGTGTGAGTGCCTGGGAGCTTCCATGGGCTTAGGGTTCTTGGGCTGAGATTCTTTTTAAACAGGTGGCGGAATAAGAATGTTTAGTATTTTCTTTCATTATATGAAAACTAACATGTCTTTCATTACCTGTTAAAAGAAACCATTATTCTTCTCTGGAAAACACTGGAAACGTGGTTGGCAGATCTCTCAGTGGTCACAATTGCACGCCTCACCTGGAGGAGGTTGGAAACAGTTGTATGGTGGGAAAAGGAGGGGTGAGTGGAAGAGATATGGAGCTGGACAGGGCAAAACCTTTCCATCCTCGTCCTAGCTCATCCCAGCAGATTGGGTACTGCCACTGGATAAAATAGGCTGAACCACTCTCAAGATGACCGCAGGCAATCCAAGCCTGATGAGTTAGTGTTTAATCACAAGAGAAACATTTCAGACCTCCCAAACTCTGAAGTGGGCAGAAAAATATTTTTAGCCATTTTTTTTCCTCCCCCTTCACAGTCTGCTGTGGCTTGAAAATGTCAGTGTGCCATTTTTACTATAACTTCCTTGCAAAGATTCCGCCCTGTGACCACTTTTGCTTGTTTAGGAAGAACCATAGAATCCTAGCACAGCAAGTCCTCAAACAATGTACTTTTGTCCACTGAGTGTTTATTATAACGTTGGTGAGATGATGTGGGAACTGAACACTTGTTTCAGTTACCCTGGGAGAAAACTGTTTCTATAGGTTACTCTGCTTAAAGTCAAAGAACCTTGGATGATATTAACTGAGGACTGACTGTATATTGTAGGTTATCTGTTAGGTGGGTATAGACAGATCTTAGAGATCATCTAGTTCAACCTTTTTAAAAAGATGCTTCTAGCAGGGCTGGCATGACTCAGTGGTTGAGTATCAATCTATGAACCAGGAGGTCACAGTTCGATTCCTGGTCAGAGCACCTTCCCAGGTTGCAGGCTCGATCCCCAGTGTGCGGTGTGAAGGAGACAGCTGATTGATGATTCTCTTTCATCAATGATATTTCTCTCTCCCTCCCTTTCCCTTCCTTCCTCTGAAGTAAATAATAATATATATTTTTAAAAAGATGCTTACAAGTCAGGCTTTGAACTAAGGTGATCTGATTCCACCGTTATGACCCTGTAATTAAGACATTCTCACTCCATTGGGTGGAAAGCCACCCATAGGTAGGGGAAATCATTCTGACGTATGAATTGAGGTAGATTTGCTGCTCGAGGTCTATAATTCTACCAAAAACAAAGGAGTGATTAACATTCTATTAAAAAGAAATTCCAGCATGGCCTGTGTGGCTCAGTGTTCAAGCATTGACCTATGAACCAGGAGGTCAAGGTTTGATTCCCTATCACAGAACATGCCCACAACGTGGGTTGAAACCTAGTAGGGTCATGCAAGAGGCAGCCAATCAATGACTCTCTCTCATCAGTGATGTTTCTTATCTCCTCTTTCCTCTCTGCAATCAATAAAAATATATTTTAAGAAAAAAAAATTCCACAGGGATAGAACAATGGATTTCCTTTCCCCTGTGATGCTCCGACCAATACAAGGATTTGCATTTCATATTCTAGACCCAGCTGACAGGACAGTTATGAATGGGAGATTGCTACCTCACAAAGAAGAGATCTCCGTTGCTAACCTAAGACCAGTCAGACCCTGGGTCGAAAGAGCAGTCCCCATCGTCACTGCACTTTACCTACCCCAGAGTCTGCTTGATGGGCACGAGTTGTAGTTATTTGCAAAATAAACCTCATTTTAGTGGGACTGTTCTGCTTTGAGAGAGTGATAGTAGTAAGAATGTTGGCTGAGGTCTCTTGAGTAGACGCTGTGAGCAAAATCACAGGATAAAAACAGACACCGGGTGGGATGCCATTCTGAGGAGGCATCAACCACAGATTCTCCTATGCTTTGCTCACAGGGTCTGAGGCCACATGGGGAAGGATTCCAGTTTTCCGTTCTCTGTCTTCTGTAAGCAGGGATGAAATCGCTCAGCTGCTCTCTCTCCCCTTCCTTCCTTCCTGGCCCATTCGGTGCACTGAGCAACTCTTGGTTCTCCTTCCCCACGATTGGAAGCACGTGACTTGATTTCTGTGTTTCAGCAGCTAACCGGATGTGCCTTTCCCTTCAAATTTTCACGAGCCCCCCCAATGCCTGTTGGCAGGAAGTGGCCTAAGGTGAGGCTTCTGACTCTGGGGAAGGAGCTGCCTGACTCTGTTCCTGTGTCCAGAACTGAGGCTGTGAAAGGGCCATCGGCAGTTTTGGGGGGTCCCTAAATGGAGCCAATCAGATGCAGACACATTATAGAAAGCATGGCCTTGAGATAGATTGAACATGACAGGAGGGAAAGTTTAAGTATGATCTTGGATTGAATTCAAACAGGAGCTGCATTGCTGGCTTGGGGAGGCCCCACCCACATGTGGTCTCTGTAGGTACCTGGAGATTGGAGGGGGAGTGGTCTGCTCCAACATGGCCAGGATGGCTCCCACCCCGCCATTCCTCAGTCCCCACTTCAGGGGAAACAATGACCAAACTGGTAATTACTTTCTTGACATTTCTGGCTTTTCTCAATCACAGGGGAAATAGGTGACGTAGGTATGTAGAATTGAAGGAAGAAAACTCGTATGCAAAAGGAGAAGCCACTCCTGCCTGCCTCTAGCGTTAGCAAAAAGCAAAGAAGCCTGACTTATTTTAATGTATTCAGTCAACACCAGCCACCCCAGAACAACACTGGAATTTCAATCCGTGAGAGAACTCGATTCAAACACCTACAAAATAACCATTGGATGAAAAAATGAGGGGAAAACTGTCTGATGAGTGTCTAGTCACTTTCAAAGTGGGTTCTCCTACATTACCTCATTTTACAAAAAGTCAATTTGATCTTTCTGAATGTTATGTGAAGCAATTCGTAATTTCTTGCGGAGAGACGATGATGTTACATTTATAAACATGCCAGTTGTGAACCAGGCAAAACATTCTCTTCTGCTGTTTTACTTTTTAATCAACCATTACAGGTATTTGGGGGAAAGCGGCTAATGATAGCACTTTAAAATGGGTTTTAAGAAATTGTCTTAACAGTGTGCTTTTATCTTTTCTTTCTCTGCTACCTTTCTTTGAATGAACTATTACTTGCATTTAAATAGATTATTATTTAGCTTTCAAACATACCATTCTCACTTCTCCTCATTAAAATCTCATAGTTGTCAAACTTCATTAAGATAAATGGAATTATTCATCTGTCCCCCTGCCCCCCAACCCCACCCCTTGTGCTATGGGGGTCAATAAAATGATGTTAACAGGAGAGGGTGAGGCTGGTGAACACTTTTAAATGTCATGAAGTAATTTCAGGAAGGAGCTGGCCTGCAATTGTACTGAATGATAGTTATACTCTCAACCTAATGGCTGCTAATGACTTAACATAATAAGTGTGCATTATTAGCATGGCTGTTCAAAACTTGCATTTTGTATTTGTTATTCTTAGTAGTGGGCATTTCCTAACTCATTTAAAATACACTTGAAAAATAAAACTCAGAACAATGCAAGACAAACCAAACCCTGAGACTAACACGTAGTCAAGGATGGCAACCAAGAAAGAAAAAGAAACGAGTATAGCCAACCTTTTTTTTTTAATTAGAGTATATTATACTTCCAAACTGGATACACTAGAAATTGGCAATGCAACATAAGATGCAAAGGAATATACCAGTTACTGTCAAAATGACCCTGTACAGCCTTGTAATGCAAAAAGCTTTATACAATACAAATTTTCAGTAATGTACACAAACCTTGATGGTATGATCATCTGAACACAATATGAGGGGTTAAAAAAAGGATAGAAGGAAAGTGCTGAGAACACTAACTGCATTGCTATAGGGGAAAATAAACTAGCTTTCATCGAAGGATGCATAGTGAAAACAACTGAAGTTAGCTGGCAGGTGAATTTCTCAAAGACGTTAGTGTTTTACACGGAAAGGATATCTATGGAATACATCCTTCCCTGAGTATCAAACTGCAAACCAAATTCAGGGGTACATATTACCTCAGTGGAGTCTGAAAAATGCTGTAAATTTTTTTCTTTATTAATAACAATAATAATATAAAAAGTCAAACAAACTCCAAACACACCTTTTCTCACTCAGAAAACTTTTTATAATTTACCAGAAAGATTGATGACTCTTTCCAAAGTGCTAAAAAAGTTGCCCAATTACATTAAGCATCACGAAGTAATTCAAATACAAGTTCAGTGGCAAGCAGGGAAATACATGGCATTCGAGCGGTAAACGTCTCCTTCCTCCCAGCGCCTCTCTCGGTCTTGCAGGTTTCAGCCTAGGACCTCATATTGCACACGTGGCATGCCGTAAGAGCTGTCGTCCTGATAGTCAGGGCCACCCTGTCAGGTTTTAAACCTGCTGGTGCATCATGTCCATCACCTTTCCTGCCAGCCTCTGT
This sequence comes from Lasiurus borealis, assembly GCA_004026805.1. Lineage (NCBI taxonomy): Eukaryota > Metazoa > Chordata > Mammalia > Chiroptera > Vespertilionidae > Lasiurus > Lasiurus borealis. Next base: position 4,884 of record PVJN01024012.1, on the reverse strand, counting down.
GGGATCCCGTGGCCCTCTCTCCTGTCATCACTGAACTTGTAATTTTGAAAGCACATTATTAGCCAAGTGGCACATTCTCCATTATATGGGGATAAAGACATAACTTAAAAAATAAAAAAAATAAAAACACCAAAAACCAACCCACCCATGAGCCCGGTATTCTTGGAGTGTATTATACTTGTGTAGAGTGTCTTGAACTGAGAGAGTGACGTGGTGAGGTTGGTTGGTGGTTCACACATGGCCAAGAACAGATGTCTGCTGGAGGATGATAGAAGGTGCAGAGCTTCCCGCCCTAGCCGGCTCAGCCTCCCTGTCCCCGGGCATCTCCGTAGTGTAAACAGGCTTGCCAGGGCCCGTGACTGGCAAAGGGAAGTGGAATAGACCTGCTAGGTCTGGGGGAAGAAGGGTGTGTGTGCGTGTGTGTGTGTGTGTGTGTGTGTGTGTGTGGTGGGGGAACCATGGTGTGGACAGATGGTATCGTCTTCTGGCTTCCCGTACAACTGTATCAATTTCAAGGGGGTTCTCAGTGAATCAAGCTGACTAGAGGAAGAACATCAGGGATGCTTTTATTTTCCCCTGGTGAAACGGATGAAAAAAAATAAACTTCCCAACTCTAGGATAACACCTGGTAGAAAACAGCAATGCAGTAAGAAGCATTCCTCCTGTACACAGTTCTTCAATAGATAAATAATATATAGACTTTTATATCCCAAGCTTCCCATCATTATACAAAGCACATTTCTTCCTGCTCCTTTAGCCTGTTTCATACAGGAAATGCTGTTGTCTTAAAAATACAAGCACTTAACATATTCAGCCAAAGTTCCTTTTCCTCTTCTCCTTTTTAAATCACCCATTACTTTGAAAGATTAGCAAAGGGCTATGCTACCAATCACATATGCTTCTTGCTGCAATAAAGTGCTCCACATACGTTGCCATTTTAATGACCACAAAATAAGAGCTTTAAATAAGTATAAAGTTAGCCTCCTAGCAGATTACATCTACCAGGCATTAACAAAATGGAATACAGAATTATTACCAACATGGAGAATACCTCTAGAGCCAGACGGCCTGCGAACACAATGGACATGTCTCAGGGGCATAAACAGAACCGCAGGACTAAACAGCACCTTGTTTTTGGGTGGTTCTATGTCAACGAGCTTGTGACAAAATTTTCAAATATACAGTCTACTCGTTTCATATAAAAGGTACATTTCTTTCACTTTCATTTTTACTTATTTATTTTTTTTGCAGATGAGAAACAAAAACTAGTGCAAGACCAAAGCACTGTGCAAAACTGCCGTTTCTTTTTCTTTTTTTTTTTTTTAGTCTGAGCATTTATACCCAGAATGGATCCAAACCCCTTTTAATCTCCTTGGCTGGATTTATCAACCATAACATTTTCCACTCATACTATTATTTTTTCCTGCAAACAAATGGTAACCACTAATTAATAATGTGTGTGTGTGTGTGTGTGTATATATATAATCTGCCCTTAAAAAATGATGCACTGCGTGTGTCCCACACGCACTGTGTATATATGAACGCACACACACACACATACAACACACTTGAGTTTTGTGATGTTGGCCTCAGTGCTGCAGGACATTTCTTCCAGAGGGGACTCTTGCTGCCTCGCGTCTTCATAACCAGAGGAGATTCTGCACGAGGTCTCCAGCTCTGGGAAATCTCCAGCAGCACCGTGGGTGTCTACCATTCCTTCATGGACCGCGCACCGGGCCCCACCACTCGGCAGCCGTGAAACGGGCGGTGAAGAAGGGGATCGGGGAAGGACTGCAGTGGATGAACAACCCAGGAGGGAAAATCATGTTCATCGTGGTGAAAGAAGCCAGCACAGAGAATGTGCAAGAGAAATCTCATGGCACACGACACACGGCTTTCTCTTTCAGAAGCCACAAATGCCCACACCCCCCATTCACCCAACAGAAAACAAAAATGCACCAGTAGATAAGCTGACAAGTGCTGATTGCTATTAAGGACACTCTCTTTAGGGCTGAGCAAGACAAAATTCCTTTCAGGGAATTGTTGGGAGCAGGGCTGAGAGTGGGCGCGGGGGCCGGGGAGGCATGCCTCTGAAGGTAGATGTACGCAGTAGGTCACCTCTCTGGAGATTGGATAAAGCAGCTTTCAGGTCAATGCAATAGGTATACACACAGAGCCAATTCTCTAGTCCTTCCTAAAGATATACAGTACACGTGGTTCAGACCCCCGGGGGTCTGTGGGTTTTGCAGCAACATACACCTGCTGGGGTTGTGTGTAAGTTTTGCGGGTTTATTCTGTCTTTGTCTCTGTCACTTTGTTTTTGGTACGGAACATGCTGCCCTCAGACAGTCTCTGCTCTTTCTCTCAGTCCGAGATAAGCGAGGAAGGAGTGTTTGGGGGACGGGATGCTGGGAGGCGCAGTCTGAGGTCGGGGAGGGTGGAATGTGAGATCCAAGTGGTTCTTGGGGTATAACATTGTCAAGGGAATGAGATGGGCAAAATCTGAGTTCCGGTACTTGTCAAAGCGCAAAGGGGAGCCGTTGAAGGCCAGAGCCTTGAGTGCCAGGTTGGGCTCTGAGCTGCTGCCGTGGACAGCTGACAAGGCCACGGTCTGCAGAGCCTGGGAGGCGGACATGACCGACAGGGGAGACAAGAGATTCCGAGAGCTCCCGACGATGAGGAGTGGGGCCCCGGGGCCGGCTGGTTTCTTGGGGGCCGGACACAGGCCCTTCTTGTCCTCCTCGGGGCAGTCCCCACTCTGGTGCTTCTTGACGTGGCGGCTGAAGACGAAAGGGTGTGTGGTCTTGAACAGGCACTCTTCGCAGCTGAAGGTCTGGCGAGGGGCGTGCTTCAGCTTCTTGTGCAGGTTGAGATTGTCCTTGCGTTTGCAGCTGTAGCTGCACTGGTCACAGTGGAAGGGCCGCTCCCCGGTGTGGACGCGCACGTGCTCGATGAGCTTGTTGGCGGTCTTGGACAGGTAGCCGCACTGGTCGCACTTGTAGTGGTTGCCGAGGCGATGCTCCCGGGTGTGCGTCTCCAGCTCCAGCTGGTTGGCCTTCACCATCTGGCAGATCCGGCACTTGTACTCCATCTTGTAGTGGGTCTTGAGGTGGCACTCCATGGCAGCGGGGCGGTTGGTGGAATAAATGCAGAATGGGCACCTGCCGGGGGGAAGCAAGGGAAGGGAGAGTCAGCCAGACAGGTCCCGCCGAGGCCCTGCATCTCCCCTCCTCACGGGCCACCCTGCAAACCCTGAGGCCTGGCTGCCCTGCCCAGCCCAGCTCTGCTGCCTCTCAGAGGTGAAGAGGACCCCCTTGGGCTCTCTGCGCTGACAGAGCCGTCCCCCCAGAAGAGGAGCCAGCTCTGGGGAGGTGCGCTCAGCCTACTCTGGGTCTCCTGGTGGGAGCAGCGAACACCAACCCTCAGGAAGGGGAGCAGAGAAAGGGTGAGAATTACGTTAGCTGTGGCTCCCCTCCATCCTCCCGCCCCCTCGGAGCCCTCCCCACCCCCCACGGACACAGCAGAGGTCGAACCCTCACGACCTCCCCTTTAGATGGGAGCAACACAAAGAATCGACGTTTCATGCACCACACCAAGCACACGCAGAAAGGCTAAGAGTTTTAAAGAACAGCTTACAGGGGAAAGCTACCTCCAGCAAACAGAAAGTCGTAGGCTCAGAATCGTGCTTATGAAAGGTTAGGACGAGAAGGCCTGTGTATGTGTGTGTGTGTGTGTGTGTGTGTGTGTGTGTGTGTGTGTGTAAATAGGTCTGTGCTCTAGGACCTGTCTCCTGCAGCTGCTTCCTCACCAGGGAAGGAAGGTGAGGACCAGGACGGGGGCATGGGAGAAGGACGCCCACCCCCGAGCTGTCTACTAGGGAGGGATAAGAAGGGTGGGTGATACCTGCTCTCTGGAGCCTGAAGACATTTTCCGTACATTATGACATCATCATGCTCAGGGGGCAGGGCCACAGCTAACATTTCCTCTGCATTCTGCCCAGTGCTTGGTAAGTGCTCAGCACATGGTAGGCACTGCGCTATTATTGGACTGGTCTCTACACATAACTTAGGCAGATTCTGGCCCCAGCTCTGCCACCTAACTGGGCTCTAGCTGGATACGCCCTGGGCCAAAGCCTGGGCCTCTCCGTGGCTCGGTTTCTCCACCCTCCACAATGAGGCTACACTCCCTGCAAATCTCCCGGTTGTCCGAGGGGCCAGGGGAAGCCATGAAGGCATGATAACGAATTCTGCTCTTTGAGAAGCTGCCGGGCTCGAGTCAGTGGCTGTTATGATAGCGGTAGCGTGTTTGCTCTCTTTACAAACAGAATGCAGATGCAAAAGTGGCTGCCTGAGCTCTGGCTGGGCACCCGCAGGGCAGGCCCAGGAGCGAGGTGTGCTCTGAGGGTTTGGAGAAGTGTTCAGCAGAGCCCAACACAACCAGGTGCACCGTGCACTGCTCCTCAGCGCCAAGCTCGCCGTTAGCCTTGGACCCTCAGCTCACAGAAGAGTGCACACGAGAGAAATAAAAGCCCATTCCCAGGTCAGGTGCACACACAACCCCTACGCCAAGCTGGGCCTTACCTAGAGGAGTCTGAAACTCACCACTGTCCTGAGCTACGGCAAAAGAAAAATAATAGTATAATCTTATTCGATCTGCATTATGAACAGGATATAGAGTACAAGCAGTTCCATCACAGAAAAGCAATTTAGACATTGGCAGTCTGTTTCACTTTAAGGACATTTCTGTGACCCACAGCTCAATCTTTCTTGCGCTGCTCAGGGGAAGTGCTAAGGGTGAAGCAGGGGCCCGTTATTTATCATCACGGCACTCTCTCAGGCAAATAAATGCTCCGATATGGCAAAGGGAAAACAAAACAAAACAAAA